>CAIGQQ010034734.1:1814095-1827931 GCA_903798035.1 Danio albolineatus | reverse complement strand
AATATAATATAATATAATATAATATAATATAATATAATATAATATAACATAACATAACATAACATAATATAATATAATATAATATATAATAATTTTAATAATAGATTAGTACTTAAAAAATACATTTGCATGATCTTTTTCTACATCCCTATTCCAAGCCAATACATATACCTCACCACAACCTTAATACTGTAACTATTAAAAAGCAATTAATTAGGAGTTTATTGAGGCAAAATCATAGTTATTGGTTCATTGAAGAATTGCACCTTAAAATAAGATGTGACCGGTACAGTATATATACAGTACAGTATATAGCATGCATCTTAGATTAAATTAAAGAGATAGTTTACACAAAAATGAAAATGTATTCACCTACTGTATCATTTGTTCAAAAACTATTTCAGTTTCTTTTCTCTGTTGAACACAAAAGAACATATTCTGAAAAATACTGATAGCTGACTTCCATAGTAATTTTTTCATACCATGGAAGTTGATGGGTCCAAGCAACCAGCATTCTTCAAAATATCTTCCTTTGTGATGAACAAAAGAAAGAAAACCATAAAAGTTTAAAACCATATGAGGGAGATTCGTTTTTTATTTTGTTGGTGAACTATTGCTTTAAGTTCACACTTAAGTATTTATTTTAAAGCAGTGGTTCTCGAACTGTGGTACGTGCACTAGTGGTACACAAGCTTCCTTTTAGTGGTACACGGAGAAAGCGCTGAATAATTAAAGTAAAAAAATGAACACTTTCAACCGTTTGACGCATAACACCGATGTGATCAGTAAATTGATTTTAAAAGGCTAAACTTTTTATTTAAGGGGCTGACAATAATAAATATTCTTAATTAGAAGAATTAATCTGCCTTGTTTTTGAACTGTGCAGTGCTGTAGATGCTTAAATATGCCTACTATGCTACTCTACTTCAATAGCGGTTATTATTGTGGTACTTGGAGAGACCATTTTTTTCTGAGGTGGTACTTGGAGAAAAAAGCTTGAGAACCACTGTTTTAAAGTACATCATTTCCACAATGACCACTTTTTAAAAGTATGTCAAAGAGTACTTTTCCACAAAGCCCATTCATTTTAATAAGAATTATTCATGCAGCCCCAGTACAAAGAGTTTTCCACACAAAAAAAACTAATTCATGACCAAATGTTTGTTGCAAGAAGCCAAACCGTTTTTGTGAGTATGTGACTGTGATGTATGAAAACTTAGTAAAGCCCGCTGAATTCCTTTTCATCTTTTGCCCATTACAGATAAGAAACTCCTAGATATTCATTTTCACAGAGGCTTTCCGCTGACCTTTATCAAAGCTACTGCTGAGAGTCTGAAGACATATGTTAAATACAGCGCTTCTCAAAGCTCAGTCCTGACTCTGCTGACCTTTTAATAAGAATGTGTTTGAAAACCCTCCAGCTCTCGTTCCTAAATGGCCTGTTCACCCATATTTGACAATAGCTTTGACTGGGAAATACTGCCCTTGTTCGTATGATTAGGTCCTTAAAATAACCTCGAATTAACCCAGATGTGAGGGTGTCGGCCAGACAGCGCTCTTGTGTTCCTGGCCTGTCAAAGTAATGTTCAGAGCCATACCTCTCATTCACGGCTGATAAATTACCATGGCTGCGTTTGAAGTATAAAGGCATCAAAAGCGATCTGGGTGATTAAATCGCAAGGCTTAGAGGATGCAAAACACACAAACAAAACGTCTGAATGCTGATGATATGATCCAGAGCTATATCTGTAATTCACACTGGCACCGTGCATCTGTTTCTGTTATTTCCCACCAGGAGCAGAGGGAGGACCGGCAGCTTGCAGAAACGTGGAGAAAAAGCAGACATTAGGTGGATTTTGCTGATAAAGCAGATTCGTGGATGCTTTTCTCTTCCAGCCTTTCCACAGAAACAGTGGCGAGAACACATGTAGTCATTAAGAAAGCCGTATTTGCATTAGTTGTTTCCTTGTGGAGAAATTTTGAGTAATGAGGAAACAATGAACGTTGGCATATTTTCTTTGTACAAAAATGAAATTTATTCAGATTATTTGCTTATATTCTGGTCATATTCCTTCATGCAGAATTGGATTTCCATTTTTATATTTTCCTGGAGGCCTATTGAGACTACTGTCTCTGCTGCAAGAGCTTAAAAAGGAAGCTAAATGTGGATTCTTGTCTGATTTAAACAGGCATCCACTTTGTGTAACATTAAATATAGATGTTAATTATATTCGCATGATAACAACTATCAGGCTGGCTGTCTGGCTAAAAAGTCTATTTGCCAATATCTGCAAATGTATCTATAATATCTATCTGTTTTCTTTTTAATCTTCATTTTTTCTCATTATTTTGAACATTCTCTAAATTATGCAACTATTTTATGGTATAGAAATATAACTTTTATTACAAAATATACTATAAATACTGTACATGCACACAATATGTGTGTAACTCTAAAATAAACATTAATCTGTGCTTAATTCTATACTTATTTTATCAGTAAATTTGTTAAATTTGTTCAGTTCATAATTATTTTGTAATTGTAATTATTATTATTATTGTTGTTGTTGTTGTTGTTGTTGTAGCTTTTTTTAAAAAATGTTTTTAGATACAGATTTCAACAGTATTTTTGAAGTATTTTTTATCAAGGAAAAGTCAATACTATACTTCCAGGGCCGTTATATCAAAGATGATCATGTTGGAGCTAATTGTTACAGGGTGGGTCGTTAGCCCAACGCTCAACACCCAACCACCAGGAGGACCAGGACATACATACACTACAGACAATTTAACTTACCCAAATTACCTACAGCATTTGTCTTCCAGAGCACCTGGAGGAAACTCAGTGAACACAGGGAGAACATGCAAACTCCACACGAATTGCCAACTGACCCAGCCAGAGCTCAGACCAGCAACCTTCTTGCTGTGAGGCAACAGCGCTACCCACTGCGCCACAGTGCCGCCCCTTAGTCAGAAACAGAATATCCAAATTTGCATGTTAAAACTTGACAAAATCACAACGTTTGGTTGAATAGCAATTTCAAATCTGATGTCAACAAGAAAATTATTGTTCAAACATTTGAGCTTACTGTTATGATGAAAAATAAACAACTTGTCACTTGTCACAATAACTTGCCGGCAGCTAGCTCTCTACAGCTCTCACATGGTCACCCACTGAAGCTAAGCAGGGCTGTGCCCGGTCAGTATGGATGGGAGACCACATGCGAAAGCTATGTTCCTGCCGGAAGTGGTGTTAGTGAGGCCAACAGGGGTGCTTAACCTGTGGTCTGTGTGGGTCCTAACGCCCCAGTACAGTGAAGGGGACTTTATACTGCTCAGTGAGTGCCGTCTTTCGGAAGACTCTCTGTAGTCGTTAAAAATCCCAGATCTACCCATTGGCCTCTGTTCATCATGGCCTCCTAACCATCCCCTTCATCACTTTGTCTCCTCTCCACCAATCCGCTGATGTGTGGTGTGCAGTCTGGCATAATATGGCTGCCATCACTTCATCCAGGTGGATGCTGCACACTGGTAGTGGATGAAGAAATCCCCTCCCCCCACACCCATTGTGTAAAGCGCTTTGAGTGTTTAAAAAAGCGCTGTATAAATGTAAGGAATTATTATTATTATTATTATTTGAGAAGTGAACCAAAGCAATTGAGAAAAAATGGCTTATCTTTAAAGAGAATTATGCATAATTTTACTTAAATAAATATATATTTTTTGAAAATCACCAATTTTAAAAGGGCAATTCACACTGCACAGAAAAATGTCAACAAGCAAATCTTCAGGAGTTTGTTTTATTAGTGTGTCACTCCTTTCGTTGTCTGTTGCTTTTGGTTTCACACAATGGAGCTGGAGTTTGTTTTCACCCAACTGAATGTGTTCAATTGGCTTTAATTGGATCATGGAACATCTGAGCAGAGTGATATAATATTTCAACAAACAGCAAAAAAAAACTCTTGTAATCTGACCAGAGACCAGATACTCTTCACATAAAACGTCTTTTTAGCCATGAGAACTATTAATTACTTAATTAATTATTGTGCATGGCAATTGATAGGGCAGTGTGATCATGATACAGAACAACAGCCAAAATGTTTATTGTTTGTTGGCATTTGATTGTTTGTGAGACTTTTATTTCAGTATGCTGATATTTCCAACTGAGAAGAAATATTGAGTAGGTGGGTTGAGCTTTCTTTTTGCACATCATTTATTCATAGCATATTAGCATAAAGAGGGGCATGGTTAAGAATTTTGTGGCTGAAGCCATCAAACTGACGTCAAAAGAGAAGGACTCCAATAGTGGGAGCAAATTAACTTTTTTAAACGAAAGATTACTAAAACAAACTTTTTTTTCTGGTTTGACCAAAATAAACAGTACATTTTGATTTCACTGCAGACTTTAAGTCCAAGAACACAAAGTCACTATAGTGATCATTGAACACTGAACTAAAAATATCTTTCCGTTGGCAGAATCAGGACCGAAATATCATCTAATTTAGTCTGATGAGAGACTGGAAACAAGACAATAATTATAACTGTAGTGATGGATGGGGAAGGAGGACAAAAATGGTCGTGATGAAAAATCAATGTGCCTGTTTTGATGAAAAAGCTTTCTGTTCTGATTAGTTACAGTTAGCTGCCTGGCAAATGGGGGTTTTTATCAATATTACCGTGATCACAGCAGACAGATTCAAATGTGAAGCGTTTCAAAGATTTGCAGATCAGATACAACGCGTCATAGTGGCAAATATTCCTTGATGAAGTACAGATGTAAAATCATATAGCATTCTTAATCTCTCATTTGCATTATCCACACAAAGACGGTTTAAATGTTTCTTTGTTTCAAAGTCTCTGTGGACAATAATCCATCTTCTTTTTTAGACTATAACCGCATGCGATATGATTGGTCTTTGCTGCTCGATAACTCCAGGTAACGAGCTGTCTAATAGAGAAGTCACAGTCTGCTTATCTTCCAGCTGCAACACTCTCTTTTAATGAGCTTTACCTAATTTCCTGCTCTTTTTTTATGCGCTCTCCCATTTAGCCACTGCAAGCCCTTTTCACACACTCTATTTCCTGTTCAGCTCCATTTCCAGACAACATTAGAGCTAACTCTGGCATCATTTCGCCATGGAAGAGAGAAGTTTAAATGATAATGGATAATCTGGTCATTTTGTTGGTGATAACTAACCCAAATTGATATAATAATCGTGCGCTAAGCTCAATGCATACAGTTGAGTTGCCTTGGATGGATGTGGCACCTGGACTTTCTGACAGTCACAATGAACTCACGCTGGTCGTCAGCTGAAGTGAGAGCTGTTATTCAGCTTTCCCTCATACAGCATGAATAGTCTTTATTCTCCATTGCCTCAAAAAGAAAATGACTTCATGGGGCGAATAGCAAAAAGGCACACATGTGGCCAAAAGCACTGAGCACAGTTGAATAAGTGATTTCTTCCTTAGAATGTCCATGTTCTTCGTGTTTCTTTTGAACGCCACTCAAAGATTGCAGTTATGTTTAACTATGTTTCAAAATGTTTGCAAAGATAAGTTTTGGTGCTGGCTGGAGACAGTCTGCCAGAATGTTGGTAGTTTGAAAAGTTTGACTTTTTGATGTTTGAACTAGTATTAAATGCTCAAAGTTGGATGGTATTGAAGCCAGTCTGTCAGACATTAACATAAATGCTATGCTTTGTGAGGACATTGCTAGGGTGTTCTGTGTGGCTGCTATGAAGTTGCTAGGGGGTTCTGCATGTGTAGCTAAGGTCATATTTGCATGACAACCATGTACTTATAAATAATGTTTTTATTCACCATCTTTTAGCTTCGCTTGTAAATAACAACAATTTTGTCAAAACAATCTCTGTCCACATGTATCTATAGAAATGACTAATATTACAGTTTTTTCTCAGTCACTTTGGTACATTTCTTCAAAAATGAAATTCTCAAAACGTTCTGTTCGGTTGTAACAACGTGTCACTTGTTGTGCATGACAAAAAAAAACCAAGTTGAAAATGCTTTTGTACACTATTACAATTCTCTGATGTTCAGTGTTGGGTATGTTACTTTAAAAAGTAATAGATTACAAATTACTGATGACTACCGGAAATTTGTAATCTGATTACATTACTAATTACTTTATGTAAAAAGTAATCGGGAGGGGTGCCACGGTGGCGTAGTGAGTAGCACGTTCGCCTCACAGCAAGAAGGTCGCTGGTTCAAGCCTCGGCTGGGTCAGTTGGCATTTCTGTGTGGAGTTTGCATGTTCTCCCCGTGGTTGCGTGGGTTTCCTCCGGGTGCTCCAGATTTCCCCAACAAGTCCAAAGATATGCGGTATAGGTGAATTCATTCATTCATTCATTTTCTTTTCGGCTTAGTCCCTTTATTAATCCGGGGTCGCCACAGCGGAATGAACCGCCAACTTATCCAGCATTTGTTTTACGCAGAGGATGCCCTTCCAGCCACAACCCATCTCTGGGAAACACATCCATACATCCTCATTCGCACACATACACTATGGACAATTTTAGCTTACCCAATTCGCATGTCTTTGGACTGTGGGGGAAACCGGAGCACCCGGAGGAAACCCACGCAACCACGGGGAGAACATGCAAACTCCACACAGAAATGCCAACTGGCCCAACCGGGACCTGCCCCAACCGGGGATCTGCCCCAACCGGGGATCGAACCAGCGACCTTCTTGCTGTGAGGCGAACGTGCTACTCACGCGCCACCGTGGTGCCCCAGTATAGGTGAATTGGGTAAGCTAAATTGTCCGTAGTGTATGTGTGTGAATGAGAACGTATGGATGTTTCCCAGAGATGGGTTGTGGCTGGAAGGGCATCCGCTGCGTAAAACAAATGCTGGATAAGTTGGCAGATCATTAAATGTAGTAAAGGGAGTAGTAAAGGGACTAAGCCGAAAAGAAAATGAATGAATGAAAAAGTAATCGGATAACTAAATATTTTATTTCAAGTTACTTTTAAACATATAAAATATACCTATAAAAATACAAAAAAATAAACTACAGCTCCTTCAGTAATTTAATATTCACTGAAAAACATTACAATGGGTTGATTATAGCAGCTTGACATATTCAATCAAAAAACTTCACCCAATACTTAAAAATTCTCACATCGTTCACTTGTTCCAAACCTGTGAACATTTAGATCATTTACATTTAGAAGAAAGCTGGATACCTGTAACCACTGACATCCATAGTATGCAAAAGCACTGCAGTATTTGGGTGTACTGTGTTTGTCTGAGGCAATTAGTGTACCGAAATGTTATTATTCTATATTTAAAATTAATCTGATCGGTCAGTTCTTGTCACGTGATTCATCTAGGTGTGCCTTGTCTTCTCATTCACAGGTACCTTCACTCCGGATCCTGCACAAAAATACAAATTAGCCTGTTTAGGTTGAGTTGGGCTGTTGTGTTTTTGTGTGCCGATGTCTTCCTTGGTGACGAGTTTTGTTGTTGAATGCTTTCTGTTCTTGTGCTGAACAAGTTGCTGGTCGAGTTAAAAGCAGTCAAAAGTTGTTTAGAGATTGGACATAGACTGCATTTTACAGCAATATTTTTGTAATGTTTGTATTTCCACTTGAAGAAGCAACCACTCGACAGCTGCTATTTCAGCTCACATTCCACAGCAAATTAAAAGCGCATGCTTAGTAACTGAGGTTGCAGAGTGAAATGCGATTTAAAAGAAGCAATTTTTTTCTTCTAAAACTATATTTGTAACATTACTGCGTTCCTCAAAACTGTAATTAGAATACAGTAACTGTGGACCCAACTCTGCTGATGTTTCCAACATTATAAAATCCTCACCTTCACCAGACTGCACTGAGCACCCCCCGGAGAACACCCCATCTCACCATCCAGAAACCTTTAGAGGCGCCTTAGAAGTACCCCACAATGATGACTATGAGGCTCTGACACGAGAAAAAATAGGGCTGGTGGGGTTATCATCGGTGAGTGCTGCAAAACAGTTAAACTTTGTCAATAGTGCCCCCGTTCGACTTCTAGCAGCCCAGTTACCCTATTAGCCCGTCTGTGGCTCCTCTGTGATAATCCCAGCACCATCCAGGTTTCTGAGAAAATTGTCATCAAAAGACTACTGCAGGCCCTCCCTCAGCAGTTCTGGGGGCCAGTAAGTATGAAGAATCCAGCAAGTCTGGCCACCCTAGTGGAGGCGGTGGAACTGGCAGAAGTGTCACTGGCCCAAGATACAGGAGAGAGAGTGGCCATGTGGTCCCAGAGGGTGAACCACTCCTGGCGACTGATGGAGGGTACCTCTCGACCGGACAGCATGGTGCCAGGCAACCCATGAAGTAAAGCAATGATACCATTACCTGTGTTCACGGTGGTACAAGATACGTTCCTGCAGAACAGGTCACAGTAGCAGCCAGCCCAGGCGCGTGGTCGAAGTGGGGGTTGTAACCAACCTCTTCATACCTCTTCTGCTTGAACGAGACTGACCAAGCTTCGAACCCCTACTTACCTGGAATCTCTGAGGTTCCCCAAGCCTCCACCCTATTCAAACTGCTGTTTGGCTGCCAGCCCTGTGGTCTCCTGGATGTAGCCCGACAAGCCTGGGAACAAGACCCAGCCCCACACAGGACTGTCATTAAACACGTATGGGACAAGAGGGAGAGAATCAACAGAGTGATGCCCCTAGTTCAAAGCACCTCTGTGCTCACAGCAAGCCCAGTGTGCCCAAAGAAGGCTTTATGACCGGCCCGTCCAACCCCATGAGTTCCATCCCAGCAACAAGATACTGGTACTGGTCCTCACAATGACATCAAAGTTTCTGGACACCTGGACGGGTCCTACCTGGTCGGCGAACGGGTCAGGCCGGTGAACTACCGAGTGCGTCAGCCTGGACGAAGGCAAGAGGAACTGCTGTATCTTGTTAACATCCTGAAACGGTGGGTCACACCACCAAAACAACTGGCTGCCTTCACGGATGAGGGGGGACTCATTGTCCACATGGGAGAACAGCTGTCCCTCTCCCAGAAGAAAGAACTCCAGGCCCTGGTCAGTCAGTTTAAGGATGTGTTCAGTGTGAAGCCCGGGCTGACCTCTGTTATCCACCATGACATTTCAGCACCTCCTGGAGTAATCATTTGGCAGGGGCTCTATCGGGTACTAGAAGCTCACTGGCTAGACAGCAAGAGGTAGAGAAGATGTAAAGTAGGGGGTAATTGAGCCAATCCTGAGCCTGTGGTCCATCAGAGTTGTAATGGTACCGAAGCCAGATGGCACCCTCTGCTTCTTCAACAACAACAAGAACATCCAGCTTTGATGGGTACCCAATGCCTGGATGAACTCCTAGACCATCTTGGTAGTGCCAGGTTTATTTCAATACTCAACCTGACTGAAGGTTAATAGCAAATACCACTCACACACAAAGCCAAAGAAAAGACTGCTTTCACTACTCCTGGGGGCCACTGGCACTACAGGGTCATTCCCTTCGGCCTGCATGGGGCTCCAGCTATGTTCCAGAGGGTGATGGATTTTCTGTTAAGACCCCACCAATCATAGAACCCATCTTTCTGGATGACATGGTGATTCACATGAGGTGTTGGGAGGAACACCTTACCTGTCTGCTGAGGGTGCTCCTGGAACTCCGGCAGGCTAGACTCACAGCCAACACCAAGAAATGTTATCTCGGGCTAGCACAGGTGAAGTACCTGGGATACTATAATGGCCGGGTACTGATCCAGCCTCAACAATCCAAGGTTGAACCCATCCAGAAGACCCCCTGACCCACCACTAAATCCTACATATGTGCCTTTTTGGGGTTGGTGGGCTACTTTTGGTATTTCATCCCCAATTCCTCATCCCTAGCCAGTCCTCTAACAGACCTAATGAAGAAGACGCTGCCAGAGGAGATACCATAGAACTGAAAGAGGCCCTAACCTCTTCCCCGGTACAGCATGCACCTGATTTTAGCTGCCTCTCCATCCTCTAGACCAAAGCTTCCGACTCCGGTTTGGATTTGGTGCTGTCACAAGTCCACAAAGGAAAGGAGCACCCAGTTGTGTACGTGAGTCAGAAGTTGTCCCCTGCAAAAACAAGATTCGTGGCCATCATGAAGGAGGCCCTGGCTATAAAGTGGGCAATCCAGGAGCTGAAGTACTATCTCCTAGTACAAGTGGCAAGTACTCTTTTCTGTCATCGTCAGGGAGTCAAACTCCCATCACCTGGACACACCTCCCACACCAACCACAGGCACCTGTAAGCAATCAGAAGAAGAGGACATAAGTGAAAGCCAATGGAGCTACAAACTCCAGACTTATGGTGCATTCACACCAGACGCGGAAGACGGGTCAAGCGTGAGTCATTTACATGTTAAGTCAATGCAAAGGCGTGAATAGGCATGCTGCTGCACGATACGCGTGAATGGCGCGGCGCGAATGGCGCAGCGCGGATGGCGTTTAACGCACAATTCGCGCGCATCGCTTCAGTTTGAAAATCTGAACTTCAGCGGACTTTCGCGCCGCGTTAACCAATCATGAGCTTGCTCTTGTGGGGATGTGATTATGACGTAGCGCCTGTTGAGGGTGTCTCGGGGGGAAATCCTCCTGCCGATACCGACAACAGTTCATCATACTGGGCTCAGCTCAGTCAGAAGCACCACTGAGAGCTTCCATCATCCAATTTCAGTGTCTGTAGGAGTTTATGAGCTCACAGAGCTGGGTGCACCTCTGAAATAATCTAGTGGACACAGATACAGCTCGAAACAAATGAACGCTGTTTTTCAGCCTTCATAAAGCACATTAACACAGTTATTCTCTCTATAAAACCCCTGTTAGCCATTTAGCAATAAAGCTACAGTCACCCATAGACAGAAGCCCTGCCCATCACGCGAATCCGCGTCTTTTCTCAAGTCAATTTGACGCACGAATGAAGCGGATTTGTACTCGCGAATGAAGCGAGTAAACTCAAATGTTCACGCGTCTATTTACGCGCGAATAACGCGATTTTGCCGCGCGTGATGCGTCTGGTGTGAATTCAGCATTACCCAGATGCTAAAATATTGCAGCTGGAACTTTTTCAGTAAAAACACCTATTCCAATTTTGGTTCTTGCAACACATTTCAAAAACAGTTGTTCAGCTTAGGCTTATGACATTGTTCTTTACTCACTGAAATTTCTCCAGATTGCTTGAATCTCTTAATTAGGTTATGCACTGTTGAAGGTGAAATATCCAAATGTTTTCATATCTTTCTTTGAGGAACATTGTTTTTAGACATTTTTAATAATTATCTAAAAATTATCTTAAATTTGTCGGCACATTAGCCTACCCCCCCTCTCTCTCCAACTTCGCTTCCTGTCTCAATACTGTCCTATCTAATAAAGGCAAAAGGCCAAAAATAAATATTTAAAAAAGAAAAAAAAATTCTCTTAAATTTTTTGGCAAACTCGCGATCCTCTGCCCATATTTGCTCCTAAAGGACTAGACCTTTCTTGGATGCTGCTTTTCTACCAAATCATAATTATAATTACAAAATTATTTTAAAAATGTACCTGATTACTGGCCCTAAATAGCTCCTGTCCCAACTTTACTCGGAATGTGTTGCAGGTCTGAAGGACAGGAAAGGATGTATATTCACAAATGAAATTAAGTTGACCAGACAAAACATTAAATATTTTGTGTTCATATTGTCTGCAAAAAAATAATAAAAATACAAGTAAATTTGGAAATCACTACTTTCTTTTTATATGCGTTTCCATACTGTCGCAACTTTTTCTGATTTGGGTGGTAAAAACTACATTTGCTAGCATAAATGCTCATGGCACTAATGAAGTGTTCGTGATCAGTGATAAATTGTGTTTTTCATTTTGATATTGTGGTGGCAATTTTTATGTTTTATTTAAAATAACTTTTTAGATCTAAATAGGAGGAAAGGTGACATAATTTCTTGTATATGTTCCTGTATGTCATGAAATGTTTATGAAGCTGTCATGACAGTTTTATGTCCAAATCTTGAATTGTGTTCCTGACACCACTCTAAGCAAGTTTTTTTTTTTTTTAATGATAATGTTTGGACAAAAGGTTAAACATGTTGTTATGACACAAGTTAAAAGGCTAGAGTGTTTTGAAATGTTGTTTTCTGGGTGGTAAATTTCTTGTTGGGTGATTGCAAAAATTTCCTGTGTGGTTGGATCTGTATGTAGATAAATAGACAGACAGGCAAATCTACTTTAACCTTGTGTGACTTTTTAAAACACCAAAAAAACAATTACATTTTGATGTGACATGAAGAGATTATCAGATTGAACTACAAGGTGCCAAATATTGCAGTTTCCAGGGAACTGCTAATGCGATTTTTGTATTTTGTCCACTTTTATATATTTTTTTTTCTTAGAAATAATTTGAACAGCTGCAGCTCTGACATCATAAAACAGCATTACATGTGCGAGGCTGGATTCACTGCTGTCTTTTATGTAATGGCTTCACTGCTCTGAGCTGTCAGAAAAAAAAACACAACACAGGCAAACCTCAGTTCAAAGCAAGGTTCAAAAACTCGAATAACATGCAACTTTCACAATCAAGTAAAACAGCAAATGATGAAGTTGATTGAACGTAATTCTTAAGAGAGCATTGCCTGAAAAGCATAGACACGCGCATTTTTTAAATGAATGCTTGAAGTGAGGATGAAAATGTTCATGTGTGCCTCCATTCCCCGTTCAGTTGTGCAACTCAAAACTATGAAAGATGAACAGGGAAAATAAAGAGGTTATATAGGGTGTATATGTGATTAGGCCTCTCTCCCTTTAGTGTGCTTTCTCATCATACCACCTTTGATATGAGATCTAATCGTGCATTAAAGATGGGGTGAAAGGTGTAATTATTAATTGAACAGCTCCATTCCAAGTTTGTCTTCACTCTGGAAGAGTAATGTGAAGTGATGAGCTTGTGGTGTAGAGGATCTCTGCTCCTATCTTTCAAATGCCATTATTCTCCATCACTGCTTTTACTGACATTGACCAAAACAACATGTGACAGAGTAATAGAACATGTGTTTCAATGCAAAGTTCAGTATATTTACAAAAAAAGAGAGTATTTTTATGTCATAATGTTATGTTTTTTAACTATTAGGATGCTTTGCGGAAACTTTAGAATGTTCTGCGTATTGATGCCAGCTTCAGTTATGAGATCATGCAAGATCTTCTCTTCTAAATTAAATGTACAGTGCTATTTATGGCTGAGCAATCTGACTGAAAGCTGCGATGTAAAATAGTGTAGTGTTTGTAAAGGGGAAAAAAATAAATCCACGCAGAAGTATATTTCAGGGTGTCAGGAGGAGCAGTGGCAGCAATTTATGTAATAGATTGCATGGGATTTTGTAGACCACTGCAGTAAGATTTACTGTTAATATACGGGATTTCTGCAATGTTTCTCATCCTTTTACTGTTGGCTGTGATATCTCTGAAGTAGCAGAATTGTGTTTGATGATGGATCATATATTTCCATTGTAATGGCTAGATTGATGCTACACTGCTGGTAGGCCTATTTCGTTTTCTGAGGTAGTGAATGATGAAGTGTCCATGGAAAATAGTTCTAATTTCTGTTCATCTACTTCAACAACTTTTTTTTTGTTTATTGTTAACTAATCTGATGTGCGAGGTTCAATAATGCGTTACAAAAAAATGAGTGGAATAAATAGATGAAATTAATTAATAATGGCCTCCAAAGAAGAGGTTGTTTTCTTTACTTGTATTATCGCGCCACCCACTGGTCATACTTGGCTGTTACGGGTTTACTGTGTTTGAAATAAATAAATAAATAAATAAATAAATAAATAAATAAATAAATAAA
>CAIGQQ010034734.1:1778027-1813695 GCA_903798035.1 Danio albolineatus | reverse complement strand
TTAAGTGAATAGTTACTCATTTTTAGAGGCTTCAGCAGTTTGCATGATCAGGGTGAAATTAATCACAGGATATAAAGCTTGAAAATATTGGGTTGGGTGCAATTAAGTAATTTAGTTGGTGTAATTAAATAAGTTTTCTACTGAAGAAAGTAAACTAAGGTATATTTTAGGTTATTTAATTACAGTTACTTATAATGCGCTTGCCTTGAATACTACATTCATTCAACAGTTCTGTATGAATCAATTTAGAGAAGCAGATGAATTTTTATAGAGTATTTTCTTTTCAATATTCAAATTTATTTTGCAGAATTAATGTATTTTTCTACTGAAGTTCACATTCATGAATAGATTTGCATACAGGTATGTTTAAGAAAAAATCAATTCAATAATTTGATAATGAAAATATAAATTCAGAGAAGCGGAGGAATTGTATGTTTATATGTATTTTTAATAATTTAGATACTTTGCATAATACCCCAATTTATCAAGGAAAATAGCTAAAGACAATTGCAGAAAGAAACATCAAATTGAGTAAGTGATTAATGTCAATATGTTTTCAAATTTGCTGAAAACATGGCTAAAATGCATTAAGGCATTAAATGACTAAATTTAAATAACTAAAACAACATTTCACTCACATTTAACAAGTTTTTGAAGAAGTTTTATTTCTAATATCAATGCATTGCGCTCTATAGGAATTTTAAGCAGTAGTTAATGAAGTAATTCAACTATTAAACGAGTCATTCAGTTACTTTTCAGAAGTAAAATTTAAATACAATTTAAAAGATGTTATTGCTTTTTTGATGTAACTTAACCAACACGGGAAATGAGAATCTTTTACATTTAAAAAGTCTGCTAAAATCATTTTTGTAGTGCATTATTATGATTAGGAAATTGAATTGGCTGAATGTTCTACCTGGAATCCTAGATCATGCTGTCTCCCCAAATTAATTAAAAATATTTTAATGCATCACAGTTCAGTTCCATATCAAATCAAATGTTTAGTAGATTAGTATAAATATATGTCTTTAAATATTTATCTTAGTATAAATATATAGTATTAAATGAATGAATATCAATTTTATCAATATATATATATTGATAGTATCAATATATATATATATAACGAATATCATTATATAATTTTTTCAATTGTGTTTCATTGTCGTTTATTGCAAAAAAGAAATTTATGTAAAAATTAAATCGCACACTGGACTATACTAAAGTAAATGCAACAACAGGTGATAATTCTAATTTATTAAAACTTGCTAAAAAATAGTAACTTGTTGATTTGAAGTAGGCCCCACGGTGGTGTAGTGAGTAGCACATTCGCCTCACAGCAAGGTTGCTGGTTCGAGCCTCGGCTAGGTCAGTTGGCATTTCTGTGTTGAGTTTGCATGTTCTCCCCATGGTTGCGTGGGTTTCCTCCGGGTGCTCCGGTTTCCCTCACAAGTCCAAAGACGTGGTATAGGTGAATTGGGTAAGGCTAAATTGTCTGTAGTGTATGAGTGTGAATGAGTGTGTATGGATGTTTCCCAGAGATGGGTTGCAGCTGTAAGGGCATCCGCTGCGTAAAACAAATGCTGGATAAGTTGGTGGTTCATTCCGCTGTGGCGACCCTAGATTAATAAAGGGACTAAGCCGAAAAGAAAATGAATGACTGAATTATTTGAAATATAGTGAAGGAAAATAAAAAGTGACGGAAAATAAAAATGTCAGTGGCCGTGTACCAGGTGTTTTATGTCATAAAATAATTATTGCCCTTAAATATGCCTGAAAAGTTTTTTGGGATAAACTATTCTCGCCCATCTCTTCTTTTAGCCCATATGTGTGCATGTATATTTTTGTTGGCATGGAGGGTTTTGATGATCAGCTCAACTCAATAGGAACAATTTAAGGATTTGCATTTGTTATGTTATTGATATGTTATTATTGCTTAAAAGATGGATTAGGATTAGTGAAACATGATGTAGCAATCTTGTGTGTCTGAGTGAGATCTCATTGGGATTGGTAACCAGGGCCTGTGCTGTGCACCTGTAATGACACATGCAGTCTCGTGTGAGTGCTTTACCAGCCTGAGAGATTCTGGAGTTGAAGAGGTCAGATGCCACTGACACTGAGTACAGGGCATTCTGACAAACTGTTGTTTAGCAGACAAATCAGACTGTTTTTAGACTTCAAGTCTTATCTTTAATCGGATACTTTTTTTAGACACCATTTAACTTAAAAGAATAAATCTCCCATCACATCTTTCAAAAGGTCAGTTCAAACTAATATGTTAACTATGGAGCTAGCAATTTCTGTGTTAGGGTCCACAGTCTTGCGTTTTTCCCATGCACTTTGATTGCTTCCGGTCTTTAAAGTTGAATGGATTCTCACTGTTTGTCAATATTTGAACTAACTAGTTCTTAATTGTATGTGCAAAAAAAAAGTTAATTATAAAAGTGCTGTGGACTTAACATTCCTTTTAAGTGTTGATTGATTTTTAAAACATCTTCGTTGTTATAGTTGTCATCCTTGATGTGAACAGGCCTTTAAATCCATAACACTTTATTCTCTGTGGAACACATAAATATTTATAACAGGATAAAATAAATTAAGTTGCTGTATTCAATCCAGTGAAACTAGTGGATTAGTCTGTTGAACAAGATATTCAGGGACAGAGCCAGATTTAGGAGGCTTTTGCACAACACAGCTTTCACCTACTACAACATTTTGAGGGCCTGAAATGATAACTTGTGAAAATGATGATTAAAGGATCAGATCAGATCAGATTAAAGGATTTTTTTTTTTTTGAAAATAGGTAGACTTAAAAGGTTGAGTTTTACTATTTTTGAACCCATGCAGCCAATCTCCATTACATTATTTACCCATAAATCACTGAATCGGATTAGACCATTAGCAACTTGTTCAAAAATGACCAAATTCATTCATTCATTTTCTTGTCGGCTTAGTCCCTTTATTAATCTGGGGTCGCCACAGCAGAATCAACCGCCAACTTATCCAGCATACTTACGCAGCGGATGCCCGTCCAGCCGCAACCCATCTCTGGGAAACATCCATTCACACACATTCACACTCATACACTACGGACAATTTAGCATACCCAATTCACTTATACCACATGTCTTTGGACTTGTGGGGGAAACCGGAGCACCCGGAAGAAACCCACGCAACCACGGGGAGAACATGCAAACTCCACACAGAAATGCCAACTGACCCAGCCGGGGCTCGAATCAGTGACCTTCTTGCTGTGAGGCGAACGTGCTAACCACTACGCCACTGTGGCGCCCCAAAATGACCAAATAGTTCTGGTAATTTTCCTTTTTAAAACTTAACTCTTCTTTATCGTGTGCCAAGACCAACATAAAGTTTAAAGTTGCTGTTTTCTAAACTGATATGGCTGAAAACTATACTCTCATTCTGTTGTAAGGATGTAATGATAAATAACTTTGCTGCCGTCCCATGGACTCTCTGCAATGACAGTATAGTTCCTAGTCATATCAGCCTAGAAAATACCACCTTTTCATTTTCCTTATGTCTTCGTGTTATAACTACAAGAGTCAGAAACTTTTTTAAAAATTGAGCGAGATGCCAATGGTCTAATCCAATTAAATGATTTATGCTAAAAGTGCCCCTGCCAGACTGAGATTGGCTGAATAGATTAAAAAATAGTAAAACGGAACTCCAGAGAAGCTTTTTTTTAATTTTCCTTTTTAAGTGCAGATTGACATCAATAGAGTCTCCATGTAAACCATTAAAACTACTGTAGGTGTTATAAAAAGAGTGATGTCATGCTAAAGTGTATAACTTCTTCAGTAGTTCACAACCATAACAACAAGGGCAGAATACAGGTCTGCACCTGAAATTGCGTACTCTTGAATATGTGTTTGCTTTGAATAAAAATTATTTCACAAACACACCAATATATATAATATACAAATATAATAAATGTATATAGCAGGGATCACCAATCTCGGTCCTGGAGGTCCGGTGTCCTGCAGGGTTTACTCCAACTTGTCTCAAAACACCTGCCTGGATGTTTCAAGTATACCTAGTGAGAGCTTGATTAGCTTGTTCAGGTGTGTTTGATTAGGGTTGGAGCTAAAGTCTGCAGGACACCAGACCTCCAGGAACAAGTTTGGTGATCCCTGGTATATAGTGAGCATGGTATGGATGTAATCTGTACGTACTACTTTCTATTCTTATCTTATTTTATTCCTTTGTTTTTTGTTTACTTCTCTTAAGTCAGATATAATTATTTTGTCCCTTACTGTTTTTCACCTCACTGAATATATTGTCGAATCCACCTTATTCTACAATATGGAAGCAAGCTGTTTTCTGTGGTTGTGTTAGCATTTACAATTTTAATATGGGGAAACTACTGGGAATATGGCAGCGAATGGTCGAGCGACTTGCTCTATAAATAAAAATAATGTATTAAGAAAATACCAGTTAACATCATCAAGCTGCATAACAAGCTACAAATCAATGGAAGTGGGTGCAACCAAAGTGTACCGGCAGGCAGGCGTGCAGTTTTTCTTTCTAAAGTGACATCTCCAACTGCTAGCCTGGCATTTTAGTTGTATTGTGAAGTTGTGAGACAGAGATTTTGACAGCATTGCTTTTGTATGCTGAACTTTAATGTGCAGCCTTTTAGCATGGCTGTGTCTTGTAAAAGTGCCATTATCAAACAAGACGAGTTTGCATGAGACCACAATTCCAAGGATGAAAAAAGGGTCAGTGTGTGCACATCCTTAGAAAACTTAATGCCGGTGCTCAATCAAATAAAACAAAATCAAATAATAAATGAACAAAAATCACCATATTGGCACTAATGCTCTCAAAAGACAGTTTATTAAGAGAACGTTTTGACCTACATGGTCTTCATCAGGTCATGCTTTATTCCATAAAACTGTCAATGGGTGTGAAAGATACAACATGTGACCGTTTACAAATGAAAGAAACCCAATGAAACAAGATCCATGACCAACTCAATCTACAAGTCGTACAAATTAACTTAGGGCCACAAAAAGCAGAGCAAAGTGGGTTAAGACCTGCATTTTTTGTTAAATAATGTTGCTAAGTGCAGTAAATTGACTAGTACAAAACTATGTAA
Organism: Danio albolineatus; assembly: GCA_903798035.1. NCBI lineage: Eukaryota > Metazoa > Chordata > Actinopteri > Cypriniformes > Danionidae > Danio > Danio albolineatus. The sequence continues at coordinate 1,808,576 of CAIGQQ010034734.1, read as the reverse complement.
ATTACTTCTCCTTTATTTTGCATGTGAAAGAGAAAGTCATACTATATTTCATATTCAGTAAGCATGCAGAGAAATAACTGTTCACACTATATTATCACTGTGAGTCTTAAGTAAATCCTGGCAACCAGTATTTAAATTATTATTATTTTTTATTAATGCCAAACAGGGTTTGAATCAGCTGTTAGTGAATTTAGCCATTAGTATGTCATTTAGTAGTCTTTATTAGTGTGATTTGTGAACTGCTTTTATGTATTCGACTTTAATTTCTTTTCTTTTTTAACTGGTGAACAATCTACATCTACAACATCTGTTGTGGTGAAAGAGAAAGTTTGAATGGATACAAAGTAAATTTTCACTTCCCTTTATCTCCAAATGGCACCATGGGAACTTTACCAGATTTTATCTTAAATGTTGAATGTTTGCCCTGAAATCAGAAGACCTTGATCATGCCTTGACTTGTCTTCAGAAACTGGATGAATCTTCGAGATGCTGAGACAGGGAAGGTTCTCTGGCAGGGAACTGAAGACCTCTCTCTTCCTGGGGTAGAACACGAAGGTTTGTGGTTCTCAGCATTACCTTGCGTTAATGATTTAAACTGTTGACTAGACTAGGCTACGCCAGTTCTTCTCTTATGTCCACTACTTCACAGCTCTATTTAGTGATGTCAGTGTGAGGTCAAGAGCGGATCGCTGTCACTTCTTTTTCTCATTTTCAGTTCTAGTTTTAGTGGAGAAATGTGCCGTGTCTGCTAACTAATGGACCTGAATTTGTTTTTGTTTTGTTTTTTTTATTCCCAGCTCGGGTTCCTAAGAAGATCCTCAAATGTAAAGCTGTTTCCAGAGAGCTGAATTTCTCTTCAGTAGAAAAACTGGAAAAATTCCGACTGGAGCAGAAAGTTTTCTTTAAAGGCCAGTGCCTAGAAGGTTGTTCCGAATTTTTTTTCTTGCACTTTCTTGATAATGAATAGCAGTAATGGTACAGATAACATTTTGCAAGATGGTCTTCCCTTAAGGCTTTTTTTTCCAGCAATCAGCGTGTTTTACAGCATTCATGATAAAGTGATTTAAAACACACACACACACACACACACACACACACACACACACACACACACACACACACTCATCCTATGAAATGTGTGTAAGGGGACTCCAGTTTTTTTTTAAGTGAATATGGATGAAGGAATTAACACTAAATGCTAACCATGCATTCTCATTTCACCAAATGAGGCTTCAAAAATAAGGCTTTAACAATAACCACTGCTAAAATTTAATTGAAATTGAAACGCTGTATATATTTTATCTTAACGTTCTCCTTTTTGTTAGTGTGGCATGTTCATATTACTGCCAATATCAACTGTCTTGGGTCTGTCTAGTTATTTTTATTGCTATCGCAAGCAGGCATGAGTGACAGAATATTGAACATTTACAATAGATGTATACTTTTTCTGTAATTCTTGAATAGCCTAATAAATGCAGGTTGTTTTGGAGGCTTACTGATAAATCAGAAAATAATTCTAAAATTATTTACAATGCTTGTATTATGCATTAACTTGTTCGCCATGCTGCAGTCTGCATTTTACATTTTGATATACTCTTCTTTTCATGGTTTTATTGAATTCGACTGATGGTACATTAATGGGTTCATCCAAAAAAAAAAAAAATCTGAGATTTTTTTTACTATGGATGTCAGTGGTTTTCAAAACATTTTCTTCTAGTTCAACAGAACTATAACTGATTTAGAACAAGTCAATAGTGAGTAAATGATGACAATTGTCATTTTTGGATAAACGATCCTATTAAATGTCATCAAGTCAATGTGGAAGTTTGTTTCCTCCGTGGAATAAACAATTGAACTAAATAAAGTAATCATAAAATAAATAACATGTAAATGTTCTATCTGACTTTTTTTCCCTAAAAATTGTGACTTTGTATCTTGAATGTGTTATGGTTTTAGCCCAAATTTGTGAAATTCCAATTTGCTAATTCTGAGAAATGGGTGCAGTACTGAGATCTCTAATTTATGAATTCAGAAAAATCTTTGAAAAAGTCAAAATGGCAAGATGACAACTCTGAATTGTAAAATAAAAAGGTTAGAACATAGAGATGTAAATGTACACTGAATTGTATTGTTTGCAGAAGCATATAAACTCATATTTGAAAGAATTGTTAGATTTAAACTCAGAAATGTGTGAGATATTGCCAGAAAATTCAAAATTGTTATTTATTTATTTATGTATTTTTTGTTATGTTGAGCTGTACACTGAAAAATGACTTTTGCTGCTTGTTCACACTACTTATGAGTTGAAACAACACGGTTCATATTCTGGCGGACAGCTTAATTTTTATGTTCAATCCACTTAAATATACAGTGTATAACAGTGTGTTCAACTTTATAACAATGATATTAAAATTATTTTTGAAAGAATTTCTGTCATTAGTAAATTCTCACCAGCCTGCATTCAGTGCATAAGAACTATTTGAAAACAGAAAGTAACACGCATCCCCTTTTGTGTCTGTTTCAGAGTGGTTTTTTGAGTTTGGCTTTGTGATTCCTAATTCAACAAACACGTGGCAGTCTTTGATAGAAGCCGCACCAGAGTCACAGATGATGCCTGCAAATGTCTTAACGTAAGAATTTTCTGTTTAAAAATACAATGTATGCTACTGATATATTAAGAGTTGAATCTAAGTTGATCTGTTTCAATTATGACTCTTCTTTTGCAGTGGTAATGTTGTTATAGAGACAAAGTTTTTTGATGACGACCTTCATGTCAGCACATCCCGGGTACGACTCTTCTATGTCTGAGACATGGTACCTTTCTTCTTCTTTCTTTTTTTTACTGTCACTCCGGAGGATGGACCCATCACTACAAGAGGAGATGCTCTACATATTGAGTATTTCTTCTAAGATGCTGTAAAAACAGCATTAACAGGAACATTTCAATAAAACCCAGTTTCGAGACAAACGGTCACACCAGTTTTATGACAGATAAGGACTTGTACAGAAGAGCTCTCATGCTCATGGCAACCTGGTTGTGTAAAATACCTGTTTGTATATGTTTTTTTTCTTCTCCTTCTGTAATTCAATCCAGCAATGTACACCGCTTCCTTATCAGCTCTTTTTAAAAGGTTTTCTCCCAGTCTGTGTGGTCATTCATGGTCTCTCTCTTTTTTTAGTTAAACTGTAAGATAGGCTGTGTTTTAAAAATAAATGATGTAATTATTAATTAAAATATTGATATTGATGCTCTCTCTTGCATTTTTGCTTGAAAGCGTTTCCTGGCAGAATAAATGATCTAATAGATAATTGTTGCACACATTAAATGTGTCTGTATACAACATCTAAAACATGACATAAATGAGTGGCATATAAGAACAAATCGGAAATGGTTCAGAAGTTTTAAAACATTTTGTGCATTTTGCTTTTTTTTTTTACTTAAATCCCATTGTCAATCTCATGGAATATTTAGAAAAATATATAATTTAATCAAAAATAATGTATTATACTAGTATATGTACATTCTTCACCCTCTTTATGGTTGGCATTAGGTTACATCAATTCTTTTTTTTATTTGAATTACTAGCTTGTTTTAAGGTCTGGGAAAGTTCTAAGAAAAAAAATACATTGAAAATATGAATTAGGAAATAATCATTAAAGTAACAAATTAATGTAATGGTGCATATTAAAACGTAAAAAAACAGAAAATAGTGTTATATGTTATATCTATTTATTTAAATTCAAATAATATTTAAATGAATTATACATTTTTAATTAAAAAATATTAAGATAAGAAAATTTATATATTTTGATATATAATTAAGAAAAAAAATACAGAAAATTAAGTATTTCCCTATAAAATAACTATAAGTTTTCCCCTGCAGTTATAAAAGAGTTAGGTAAATATGGCCCTCGTGTTTGGAAGTCTGTGGAATCTAAAAGATCGAAAACACTTGGTTTAAATGTACTTCATTACCCAGAATTCTTTCCGGTCAAAGCGGAAGTTGTTTGTGACGACCTTGAGTAGCGCTTGCAAGCATGGCGAATAAAGACCCTAACGTGAGTACCGGTATCTGATTTATTAACATATTTACTTATGAATTTGTTAAATGATATTGGTGGTCGTTGATGTAAATAACAACGTTTTGTACAATATGTCATATTCGGTTTACAGAAATGTACAATGTAACAGCAAGAGTTACATATATACAGTAAATGACCAGTAGTCATGTCCTACTGTCATACCGTAAGCATATTCATACATACATGTGTGTCTTACTCTTAAATTAGTTGCAATTAGACTGCATGGTATTAAATGAAGTTGACACGATACATTTTTGGTGCAATGTTTGCATTACGATCAATTTTAATTCATGCAGGTTTGCATAAAGCGTTTATCACAGTACACGATCCGCTTTTATAGTCTGTGTATAAATGTCAGGTCATAAAGTAATTTCTTAGACATTGCTTGTTGTTAAATCTTGAATACATGCAACTTGGATGTAAAAGTAGAATATTCTAAGCTAGACATTTAGAATTATACACATGAAGCGTCAGTGGATGGCGCCGTCGTCTCCTTTAACACTTTGGTAATCTGTCTCTGAGGATGATATGGTGTACAGTGGTGGAAAGAGTACTTAAAAATCATACTTAAGTAAAAGTACCATTAGTTGCCTAAAATGTAGTGCAAGTAGATTAAAAGCATCTGTTCTAAGACCTTTCAAAACTACTCAAGAGTAGTGAGTATTACGCTGTAAAAAAAGCTGATGCATTTACATGTAATTTGTGAATGTGTGTAAACGTAACTTTCTGTGGTGCATTTAGTTATTGCTCAGCAGGAAGACAACGTAGGTTAGATTTAGGTTGTGATGTCAGGTGACTAAAATTCAAGGTCTAGCCAACATCTTAAACCAACATCATATTGATGTCAAATACTGACATTTATTCATCAGGTATGGCAACAAAAATTCAACATCTGATAGACGTTATAGTGGTAAAGTCCACACAACGTCAAGCTGTAACTTCATTAGACGTTGACATTTGGTTGATTTTAGGTTGGACGTTGGACATCGATGTCGGCCTGACGTTGGGTTCTGATGTTAACCCAATTCTAATTTCCAAACAAAATGCAACATCCCTACGACGTTAGGGTACAACGTGAATCTGACGTCATGTTGTTGTCTTGTGCCTGCTGGGTGTTTAAGACTGTCAGCTGTCATCTGTCATCTTCTCATCAGTGACATGCATCTAAACAGTCTCTAGGTCAATGCATGTAAAGATTTTGGACATCTTCTTGGACACTTTTAATTCTTCCAAACAGTTTTCTGCAATTATAAAGCGCCCATGTCTTGAGGTAGTTCATTATGGTGTAATTTACCTTCTATGTGTGATTTTGTGGACAGGAATCACTGGACTGATTTTTCTAATACCCATAGACAGGAAAAAATAAAGTAGTGACCACAGGTTGAAGGAAAGTAGAACAAATACTGCACTAAAAAAATACTCAAAGGAAAGAAAAGGTACACCTTTTTAAAACTACTTAGTAAATTACAATTCCTGAGAAAAACTACTCAATTACAGTAATTTGAGTTTTTGTCATTGTTACTTTAAACCACTGATGGTATAAAATATTAAAATGTAATTTATAGCCAGTACTACGTGTTTTTGTAACTTACAGTAAAATAAAAAGTGACCCAAATGTTGTAGTTTTCTACAAAACCGCATAGTTTACTTTACTAAAGTTGACTATAGGTAACACTGCTTGGTTGACAAATTAACACTGTAGCATCCCTAAGCCAGTTGTTTTAAATACTATAATAATATATTATAGTATAATAGTACAGTATAATATACTATAGTATGTTTCAAAAGTGGTATTTAAAGGGCCACGAAACACCAAAACACATTTTTTGAGCTGTTGACAGTCATATATGAGTCCCACGCTGCTATAAACACTATTAGGACACATATAATTGACTAAAAAGTGAAAATTGGTTGTTTTTGCGTTATTTCCAGCAAATTCGTTCTTCCGGTTTTTATCACTATAGTGTTGTTTCATGTAGGCAGAAGTCATTGTCATATAGCATTTTCACAGCAACAAAATTGTGTATATTGTTGTCTTGCAGAGGTTCCTCCAGCAACTGCGAAATTTGGCTGGACGCATGTCCTCAGGCTCGAGGGGTGCTGGAATCGGGCTCAAGTTATTAATTGGAGCTGGTGCACTTGCTTATGGAGTTAGAGAAGCCACTTATACAGGTACATTATAGGGGTATAAAGTAGTACATTAGAAAAGGTGTTAGAACTACACTACCACTCAGCAGTCTGCAATCAGTAACAAGGCTTGACATTAACCTGTGTGCTTGTGTGCATGTCCTTCAGAAAAGTTGTCGGAGTTTAAAAAGAAAAAAAAGTGAATTATTTTTTGAATCATTGTTTTCATTAGTGTTCTGTATAGTCTCTTTATTGGCCATGTGAAATTGATTTCTGAAGTATTTGTGTCTGTTACCTTAGTAAATATATGCAATATCTTTAATAGTAGATTCTTAAATTTTATGAGTTATGAACTCATTTAATACAACTGAATTCACTTAATTCACTGCAGTAGAAATGAGGAGGAAAGGTTATTTAGATGGATTGACTGTTTAATGAAGCTGGAGTCTGTTTCCATTGCCAAATTACACCTGCATAAATAATGTCATGAGCTTAGACAAATGACCAAAATTCACAGTAAATCCATGTAAGGTGTTATAAAGGATTTATTTCATATAAATGCTGTTCTTTAGAACAATTGAGGAATTTCACAGTTTCCTAAAACTATTATTTTACTTAAACTTGCTTTAGCATAAATAATAAAGCAGCCTTTTAGAGTGATTTCTGATAAATCGTGTGTCAGAAGACTGCAGTATTTGCTGTAAAATACATTTTTACATATAGAAAAATGTAAAGCATTTACTTTAAATTATAATCTCACAGTCTCACTTTAGCACATTACTGGAATTTCAGTCACAGATTTGAAATTTATTTTGAAAATATTGCACATCTTAGAATCCCCTGTGCAAAACTGTAAAATGAGAGGCTTACTGGTGTAATTATTGACAAAACTGTTTTGTGTCCAGTGGAGGGTGGCCATCGAGCAATTATCTTTAACAGAATTGGAGGAGTCCAGTTAGACACCGTCCTCACTGAGGGTCTCCACTTCAGGTAACCCTTTTAATTATTAGCCTTCTGTATGAAATCCCATGTTTAGTTTCACCATTAGCCAAGTTGTAACTAAATTATTTCTGAACTGCATTCTTCTAATAGGATACCATGGTTTCAGTATCCTATCATATATGATATCCGAGCCAGACCAAGAAAAATATCATCTCTAACAGGAAGCAAAGGTAACATTATGTCTGTGTTTTGTTTTCTTTTATTTGACCACTATATTTTTTATTGTAGCAGTTTTAAATGTTCTGATTTTGTTTAAGGCATGGATTATCAAGGATTTAGTCATTTATAATTTTACGTTACATTTGTCATAATGTAAGTTTGTTTTACTGTGTTTTAGCACATTGTTTTACTGCCTTTTTGTTCTTTTTCCTGCTTGTCAAACAGAAATAAATCAGATGCAGTTATCAGCTCAAAGTCTAACCTTTTAAAATCCCACTGGTCATTCATTCATTCATTCATTTTCTTGTCTGCTTAGTTCCTTTATCAATCTGGGGTCACCACAGCGGAATCAACCGCCAAGTTATCCAGCATACTTTTTACGCATCGGATGCCCTTCCAGCCGCAACCCATCCCTGGGAAACATCCAAACATTTTCATTCACACATATACACTAAGGACAATTTAGCTTACCCAATTCACCTATACCACGTGTCTTTGGACTTGTGGGGGAAACCGGAGCACCCGGAGGAAACCCACGCAACCACGGGGAGAACATGCAAACTCCACACAGAAATGCCAACTGACCCAGCGGGCGCTCGAACCAGCTACCTTCTTGCTGTGAGGCGAACGTGCTACTCACTACGCAAAAGGTGTTAGCTTGTGTAATGTAGCTGTAATGCTTGCTAGCTAGTTATAACGTATTATGTTGTTTTTGTAGCTAAACTGGTCTCTTGACAGAATTGAAAAATCGTAGCCTAACTATTCAGAGGCTAAGATTAATCTTAATGTTTTAATTAATGTTATAGTCTAAATAAAAGGAGTGACCACTCCCTTGAAATGAAATTCAATCTAACCTCCAGTCCTGCTTTGTTTTGGGCTTTAGTACTGTATCCTAAACAGATGTGATGTGACAACACACTTTATTTTCTATTTGAAGCATTATTTGTCCTGTAGGCATAATATAGAGTTTCAACCCAAAAACGACCAGTTATGTTAAACTTAATTTTGTACCAAATCTAAGCTTCGAGTCAATAGATTTAAAATACTCTCTTTTGGTTCATTATAGGTCATGGAAATTCAACTTTTTAGTTTGAGAAAATAAGGGTATTTGACATTTGGCTTAGTGTATGAACCCTGTGTAGTTCTTTTGTATGTAGTTCAAGGTCTTGAGTTGTATGTTTCATGTATATGTAATGTTTCAGACCTGCAGATGGTGAGCATTGCGTTGCGTGTGCTGTCACGACCTTTGGCTTCCAACCTCCCCGTCATGTACCAGCAGCTGGGGCAGGACTATGATGAGCGCGTGCTGCCGTCCATTGTTAATGAAGTACTGAAAAGCGTGGTTGCCAAATTCAATGCCTCCCAACTAATTACACAAAGAGCCCAAGTTAGTATTTTTTCACAGTCTGTTTCTTATTTTTCAAAGCCTTCTACATATTAATGTTGTTGTTTTTTTCTAGTAAATAAAGTACAGCTGATTATGATCCAGTTATATGTGTAGAGTGTGGGGTGGATTTAGTTATTTGAGGGATCATGAGCAATTCCAGCCATTGGGGCACAACAGTCCTATATGCACTCTTTGTATTTATTTTTATTTATTAATTTTTTTTGCCAAATAGTAAAGCTAGGTTGCTGCTATAAGAGGTGTTAGTAATGTCAGCAGGTGGTGCACCACCTGTGGTCTGTGTTGGTCCTAATGCCCCAGTATAGTGAAGGGGACACTACTGCCAGTGAGCACCGTCTTTCGAATGAGACATTAAACTGAGGTCCTGACTCTCTTTGGTTATTAAAAATCCCAGGATATAATTCGAAAAAAGTAGGGGTGTCACCCTGATATCCTGGCCAAATTTGCAGGCTGGCTTCTGTCAATACTGGCCTTTTAGCCATCCCCATATCATAATTGGCTTCATCACTCTTTCTCCTCCACCAACAAGCTGGTGTGCGGTCTGGCACAAAAATGGCTGCCATCGCGTCATCCAGGTGGATGCTGCAGACTGGTGGTGGATGAGGAGATCCCCCACAACATCTGTAAAGCGCTTTGAGTTTCCAGAAAAGCGCCATATAAATGTAAGGAATTATTATTTGTACCTTAATGCAGTGTATACATTTTAACTGATTTTTTTTTCCAAAAATGATTTAGTAACTGAAAATAATAAGTATATCATTTCGTTTTTTAAAACTAAATCTTCATCTGATTTAGCTGTTGGACTGCTCTGTGTTTGTGTTGGGGGACACATTTGTATGGATGTAATAGTTAAGTAAAAATTGTATTCGTTAGACCCTCACTATACAAAATATGATCGAGAACTATGATATTTAGCCTATAATTTATGGAAACATCAATTCATTTATTGGAGGCCCCCAAATTTCCAAGGGCCATGATTATCTGAAACCTTGCTTATTTGTTAAATTTGCTGTGTATGATTACTATATGTGCGCCAGAAGATTTTTCTAACTCCACATACAGTGCACATTTAGCTTGAGCAGGAGGTATGATTTAATTTTGCACTACTTAGTTGTCAATGTGTCATTTTCAATGCTAAACCATTTCACAGTTGGAAAGTTAATTGGAAAATGAGAACTAGACTTACAAACTGACAGTGGCAATAGCAGTAGATACCTGATTGGATGAGTTTTTGTGTAAGGGGATTACTGCAACTAATTGATTTTGGGAAAAAATTATATGTCTAGTATGTGGTTTCACACGCTATCAAAATGCTGTATATTGTGAAAGACCATACATTCAACGTTCATTCAAAAAATTTACATACTTTGCGCTAAAGTCACACTGTGTCATTTGAATTGTTGAAAAAAAGCATAGATTTGCAGTCGCATTTTAGAACTTTCTTCAGAAATAATGTGAAATATATGGAATTGTGTTTCTGCAACTGAAAAAAAAGGTCATTGGTAATTGTTAAGTCAGAACTCTGAGAAAAAGTTGCAATTGCAAGATATAAATTAAATGTGACATTGCCACAATTACAAGAAAAATTCTCAGATTAAAAGAATATTAGTAAAGTCAGAATTTTGAGATAAAATATAGATTCGTTTTACTGAGATTTACCCTAACATAAGTGTAAATGATATTTTAATGGATGAATTGCATTAGCCTATTATAATGAAAAAGGTTATATTATTTTTGGTAATTTCAGTAATTGAGAAATCTTAATTTTATTAGAGGCAGACAACATAGAGGCAGCATATTCTTTGGAAACTTTCATTTTATTTTCAGTATTATGTACAAAGACATACAAAGTGACAATTATGACTTTATAACTCACAGTTGTGACTTTTTATCTCAGAATGATAGAAAAGGTTGCAATAACATTTTTTATTTGTTATTCAGTGGCAGAAACTGGCTTCTATAGAAAAAAAATACCAGTCAAAAGTTAAAAATAAAACATGAAAATGTATCGTAGTTCACCAAGTTTCTCTCTCTCCACAACAAATATATCAAATTTAATAGTATTCTAAAAAATCTAAAACAAGTTAAATTAAAGTGTTAGATTCTGGAAACAGCCTACTTCATTTATCCAGCCATAATTCATAATATTCTTAATCCTGATTGTTTGTTTGCAGGTCTCTCTGCTCATACGACGAGAGCTCTTTGAACGTGCTAAGGACTTCAACATTATTCTGGATGATGTGGCCATCACAGAGTTGAGCTTCAGCAAGGAGTACACAGCAGCTGTGGAGGCCAAACAAGTTGGTTAGTAAAATTTGGTTCTTCTGTGCTGCTGCACAAATTAAGTTCGAATAATTAATTATTAAAAGTGCAAATGGTCTTCCAGCCCAGCAGGAGGCACAAAGAGCTCAGTTCTTCGTGGAGAAAGCTAAACAAGAACAGAAGCAGAAGATCATCCAAGCTGAAGGAGAAGCTCAGGCAGCCAAAATGGTATGACTTCCCATTTAGAATTATTTCTTTTGTCAAGAGCTCACAGGTCCAAATGCCTAGTTTAATTTTTAATTTAATTTAATTTTATTTTAAGTTTAATTACAAATAAAGAAGTATTAAAATATTATTATTATTATTTCATATTTTCTTAATGTGGTGTAAATATATGATATTGCTAATATATTATTTAGTATATTATTATGACTTTTTTAGATAATATTTTATATTATTGTATATTATTATACAATAATATCATATATTGTATATAATACAGATCTAAACATTATGAGACATTATTTTAAAAACATAAAGAACTAAACACATTTTTTAATTAAAATGTTATGTTATTACAGGATGTTATGTTATTGTTGTTATTTTATAATATTAGTATTTTTCTATAAAATCAATAAAATGATATATCATCGAATCTTATTAAAAAATGTTTTATTAGAAATTGTTTATGTATTTGTTTGTGATCTGATCTTCTTCATAGTTAGGGGAGGCTGTCACAAAGAACCCTGGATACCTGAAACTAAGAAGAATCAGAGCAGCCCAGAACATCGCCAAAACGGTACAGTGTTATTATTCATTTTTTTTCCACATCTGTGTAGCGTTTTGTTTACTCATCATTTTTAATGAGCTTTCCTAATGTAAACGGTACGCTTTGGAAAAAGGTGTGTTTTTCATCCAACTAAATATTTGATGTTCACTAGTGGTTCTGCCAAGGTTCAGCTGGTCTTGGATGGCTTTTTTGGCATAACATTTGTCTTTTATTTGTTTTATTTTTGGAAGAAAATGAATGCTATGTTGTCCTTTCTGAAAGGCCTGACCAGATGAAGGTTGTTTTACAGGTGGCCGCTTCACAGAACAAGGTGTACTTGAGCGCTGATAGTTTGGTTATGAATCTACAGGATGATTCTTTTAACAAGTAAGAACTGTAAATGCTCTACAAAACTTTCTATATGACAGTTCACATTTTGTCAGTGGAATAAGACTGCATGCCTAATCGAGAAACAAAAATGTGCTGGTGTAATTAATGGCATTGTGTAAAAATATACTTGATGTTGACTATCTTTTTTTGGATTGCAGATTGTCGCTAGGAAAGAAGTAACTCATTCATAAGACTCACTCAACCTGCTCAAAGTTCTAATACAAGTAAGCATGTGTCCTTTGAGATGGCATTTTCTGATTGGATCACAAATGGAGATGTCAGTCTGGGAAGACTCGTTAAATATCTAATGGTGTCGTTCTGGCTTATCAGTTAAATTTGACACTAAAATTTGCTGATTACCAAGACACTGAAGGTTTGTGTTATTCGCACAATGAATAAAGACTCTAATGTAAAAGATAATTATTTTTTTCTTTTTTTCCAACGTTGATTGTTGTAACAGAAAACAAATATTAAAAGAGTTCAGTAGAACAACTCATGGCTAGATAAAAAGATGAATCCGTCCATTTTTAGGAATAATTTATATCTGCTGAAAAATAATACATACAGTTGTTCATGTAAGACAAAAAGACATAATAATAAAAACTTTACTATGTCATATTAGTGACTTGTTCTAATTATATGAATGCTATGAAACGCTTTCTTTTGCAGTTTCAATTAAATGTTTCTTGACATTTTCTTATGAAATTATTATAGTGTGGTCTGGAGGTAAAATATAGTCCTATAATTTTGTTTCATAAAGCAATACATTATTATTTTTGCTATAATAATTTTCTTTTATAAGATCTGAAGTATGACGGATGAACAGCAACTTATACTCTTACTTTTGCAACCTATGCTTAATTTTAGCATGACTTCCACTGTAAACGTACTACACTTTAAAACCCCAAAATGTTAACGCAAACCGTTTGAGGAAACCGATTGCAACAAACCATTTAAGTTTAAAAACGAATCCTAATGAATACTGTGAACTTAATCCATTTGAGTAAACAAAGCAATTTGAGCACAGTAAAACCCAATAAATGAAGAAAAAACAAATCAACTGAGTACTGTAAAACTCGACTCAATCTTTTTAAGGAAACTGACTGCTACAAACCATTTGAGTTAAACTAATCTATATACTGGGTATATAGATTAGTATCTATTAAAGTAAGTTAAAGTAATGAGTTATTTAATTAACTCATTACCTTCGACACTGAGTTCAAAACTCCTTTTAAATGAGTAGAATTAAGTTTCTGTAAATATTTTGTTAACTACACTCATTTCATTTGATAAAGTTGACTGTTGGGTTTTACAGAGTACAGGTTACCTACTTCATTTAATGAAAAAGCATGTAGCCTACATCAAATAATTCCATTTCTGTTGTAGTACATCTGTTGAACAAGGGTTATTTTGCTATATTTGTGATAATGTTTGACAGTTTAATACAGAAAATATGATGAGCACTGCGGTTGTCTTACTGTTGAGTTTATGAGTGCCACAGATTCAGTGTTGCCAGATATTTCAACAAAAACTATCTCACGAAAAATTTACCAAATGTATTTTGGAAATAGCTAACCTCAAACTACCTCTTCCCACTTTATCCGCTTGTTAAGTCGTGGCGTATGGAAAACTGTTTCCTGGTCCAAGCCGCTACTCATTTGAATTGAAAAAAAATTCATTTATGACCACGTTTTGGTCACATCACACGTTAAAGTGAATTTTAGATAAAATCATGCTACACACAACAGTCTCTGAACTTGCTGCATCACAGACTCCAGTGTTATATAAAAATTTATATAAAAATAATCCCTTTCTGGCCATCGGATATTAGACATGGATATATGTATATATATATGGAGATGGTGATTTTTCTTAGGTATTACATCGCTTGTTAACATTTATTATTACCATTACATATTTATTACATATCCCATACAGTTTAATAGAGTGCTTGGACCTATCTTGCTTTCTTTTTGCTGTGAGGCAACAGCGATACCCACTGCGCCACCGCATCACCCCCTTCAGTGACAATATTTTAAATAATTTTTAATTTATAGACCTTCTATTTATAAAAACATATATTTTCAATGTAAATAGAAATGTGACCTCTGTGACCTCATAGCTGACTACGGGCCTGGGACCAGTGTAAAAAGTGTACTAAAAGTTTCACCCCAGCATCAACATCTAGTTTCTGTAGCAGTCTAATAAAGAAAATCTCCATTCCAATGCACTAGCTTTTCATTGTTTTCTATGTAAACAGGTGCTTGATGGGCGTGCGTGCGTGCGTGCGTGTGTGCGTTGACCTGACAGCAGTTTTACTTGACGTTAACTGAGTGGAAGTGCGTTTCTCACATTTTTAAATGCAAAGACACATTCTGTGTGAATGGCCCCTAATCATTCTCAATTTGCCCTCTGAACTCCCTCTATCCTTCTCCAAACTCAGTTAAGCTGAAGAGGCTTGTTTTAGTTTTCTGATTGGCTCTTTTTTTATTTGCATTCTTTGAAAGGTACCAGTGAGCAAATGCTGAGCCTTTTGTCAGACTGCGTAGCCAAATATGGGTTGCCAGTATTGATGAGTAGGAAAATGTTGCGCAATAACTTCTGCAAATAGTTGGACATGGTTGTCTTGCTGTAAGGATTTTTGCCTGGCTGCAAATGAATTCGCTGAAATCTGGGTATACTAAAACTATCAGCATCAGCCAGGAATATCTGGTTTTTCGAGCAGGCTGACAACTGAAAAGACACTTTTTGCATTTGTGTGGAGGGTGGAAGCACAAAGATGTTAGATTGCAATTTATACATCTCTGTGTTCATACATTTCCCATAATCAAACCCATGGCCTTGGTGTATTCAAAACTTAGACACTCGTTAAAATCAAGTTTTGAATACATCTGAATTGGTACAAAAGAAAAAAACTGGTTGTTGTTGCCACTTTAACATAATTTAAGAGCATTTTCACACGTCTGAAAGAAATATGTTTAATAGCAATGAGTGACACGTTGCTGACCTTAATAAAGGACCATTCATGACAGCATTTTTTTTTCACAGAATGAAAGAATTCCCTCATTAAACTCTGCACTGCTATTTTACACGACTTAACTGTTGGTTCTATTGTTTTCCTAAAACACATCTACAAGTGAATAATTTGCAATGCACAAATATAACAACAGAGAATGAAGAGTATACTGACTTTTTGCTGATATTTTTTTGATACAATTTTTGGAAATCCATATAATCTAAAAGTGTAGAAATGGTGACAATGATTTGGCAGTATTTGAAAGCTGTAGGCCTGAGCATTGAGATATACCTTTATTGTAAGTCTTTAACTCTAATTTTAGTATTTATTATGGCAACACTTTACTGCAAGGTCAGTTTGTTAGTATTTAACTCACTTAGTTTGTTAAAACAGCCCAAAATGCTTGTTTTTACTAATACAAATGCATGATTTGAGTAATTTATTAGGGTCGACATGAGCTCAAATGAATAAATGCTTTAATATGAATAGATGTATTATATTGTCTAACTAATGCTGTCTTCATTCATTAATTTTCTTTTCGGCTTTGTCCCTTTATTAATCTGGGGTCGCCAAAGTGGAATGAACCGGCAACTTATCCAGCATATGTTTTACGCAGCAGATGATCTTCTATAGGAAACACCCATACATTCTCATTCACACACATACACTCAGACAGTTTAGCTTAACCAGTTCATCTATTCCACATGTATTTGGAGTTGTGGGGGAAACCGGAGCACCTGGAGGAAACCCACACCAACATGGGGAGAACATGCAAACTCCACACAGAAATGCCAACTAACCCAGTCAAGGCTCGAACCAGCAACCTTCTTGCTGTGAGGCCACCGTGCTACCCACTGAGCCAGCTTGAAGCCCAATAAAAATACTTGATGTTTCAAATTATGAAACATTTTTCAAAAATGTATTTGTGAAAGTTTCAGTAAGCATTTAGATCTTTTTCCATTGTTAGTTCAAGTATGCTCAAGGCCTTTATAAATAATATCAGAGGAGGTAATCTAAACAAAAGATTATTACAAAGAAGCGTTCTGGATTCATAAATTAAAATCACTTACACCAAGAGGAAGGAATGAGGAATTTGACCTTTCTGTGTCTTTGTTTAGCTGTAATATTGTGAATCGTATATTTTGAAGATGTAAAGAAACAAATACTGAGATGAATTTTTTTTTTTTTTAATGTTTTGGACTGTCGGAATTTAATTACATTGATGTAGACATGAATAAGTGAATAATGATAATTGATATGCTATTTTTGTTGTGAAATAATGTTTTCGAAGGTGAAGGTATGTTTCTTCTGTGGTTAATTATCGTGTATGAAAATGAGATTGTTTTTAATTATTGAGTGTGCCGTCTAACTAATGGCGCAATGTGATTTATTGGGGCAAAAAGGGTGGCGGGAGAGGGTTGTTTCACACTGAGAAGGGCATTGTGGCGAAACGTGTGTGTTTTAAAGAAACCTGAAGAATGTAAAATAAATATTATACAAAGTAATTATGGGCACCACGGTGGCGTAGTGAGTAGCACGTTCGCCTCACAGCAAGAAGGTCGCTGCTGTTGAGTTTGCATGTTCTCCCCGTGGTTGCGTGGGTTTCCTCTGGGTGCTCCGGTTTCCCCCACAGTCCAAAGCGGTACAGGTGAATTGGCTAAGCTAAATTGTCCGTAGTGTATGTGTGTGAATGAGAATGTATGGATGTTTCTCAGAGATGGGTTGCGCTGGAAGGGCATGCGCTGTGTAAAACGAATGCTGGATAAGTTGGCGGATCATTCTGCTGTAGTGACCCCAGATTAATAGAGGGACTAAGCCAAAAAGAAAATGAATGAATGAATGAATTATTCAGAAAATCATGATTTGCACAAATTAAATAATTACTTTCATTCATTCATTCATTTTCTTGTCGGCTTAGTCCCTTTATTAATCCGGGGTCACCACAGCAGAATGATCCGCCAACTTATCCAGCATTCGTCTTACACAGCGGATGCCCTTGCAGCTGCAACCCATCTGTGGGAAACATCCATAAAAAACTTATTCACACTCATACACTACGGACAATTTAGCCTATACCCAATTCACCTATATGTCTTTGGACTTGTGGGGGAAACCGGAGCACCCGGAGGAAACCCACGCAACTATCGGGAGAACATGCAAACTCCACACAGAAATGCCAACTGACCCAGCCGAGGCTCGAACCAATGACCTGATTGCTGCGATCGGGCTACCCACTACGCCACCATGGCGCACCCTTCTGAATAATATTTTTAAATAATATCAACATTAATTAAATGCACGATTTTACTGCCAGTTCAACAAACACAACATAAGCTGTTGATTTAAAAAGCTTACATTAACTTATCACCCTAACCTGTTCTAAAGAACCATTTTTGTCAGATACAGATATTCTTCATATTCATTATATCTGTTTAACTTTACATAAGAATACGATTTTTGTAAGTAAACATACTAAGCAGATGAGAATGTGAAGTGGCTGACTGCCTGCATATTTCTGCTAATCAGGTGTTGTGTTAAAGCTCTTATATGACTCTGGTCGGTCTCAACATAATTAGATCATAATAAGCCTTTTGTGTACGTGTGGGGATGAACTGAATCAGTATCAGGCTTGCTAAAGGGCCCCACTAGGTGTCACCCAACACCCAATACTGTCCTATGGCTTCAAAATACATTCATCTACTCATTTTGTCCGCCAAATCAAGTGTTGGAGCTCCTACTGAAGTCAAGTCTGTTCCTGCAGTTTTTGTAACATTCAGCCGGGTTGAGCGTGACGTTGCGCACGTGTGGTGCCTCAGGCTTCAAAGCTTGTATTCACTCCTAATGGGGCCTTAAACAGTGTTCCTGTATAGTGAAAGGCTCTGCTGGAAAAGAGGGGGTTTGCAGCACATGCTTATTCATGAAGGTGGGCTGTAGGTCAGGCGTCTCACGCTTCTGAATGATACACAAGCACGACCCTCACATGAACTCCTGCTGTGGATGTTTAACAGCATCCATTTTTTTAGCCAAAGACTTTTGAGTTCTGAGTGAAAATAATTTTTTTTCTTAGGAAATGAATCATGAACAGATGTTTGTTTATTTTGTATTTTCAGGTCCACTTCCAATAGTTTTAAGATTTTTATATAATATAAAAAAAAAACACTTTTGATTAAAAGTGATATTCACACCATGTAATTTTATAGTTTAGCAGATATCTAATAGATGTCCAAACAGATTTTCAGTGACAGACCAAATTTAGCCTTGTTTTAGCCAAGGCATCTAATAGATAACATTAATTCAAATATAATAATTTTCGAATAAAATCATTGAATAGACAGATTAGACGTATTTCACGTGTCATTTATTCCTGTCTATTTTGGACTATATGTCTATTAGATTCTCACTGACAGCCTAAATGTAGGGTTGTTTTAGCCAACACGTCTATGGGTGGATATCTCTTGGACTTATTTTAAACACAAACACACACACACACAAAATGCTTGCTGGGTTTACTCTACTGTTTTTGACCCCACTTATTAGCATAGACCATTTGAATACTGGTTTTGGATTATAGACTTGGAAGTAAATGCACACTGGTTTGACTGGCTAACAGTTTTGCATACTTCAAAAGGACAGCTCTGTGCCCACAGATGTAAACGTCTGAACGAGGGACGTTACAGTCAGATCCAGTACAGTCTGAACAGTTTTAATCTTTCTGAAAATCCAGCATTCACATCTGATCTGGATCTTGAAAGTTGCTATATAGCCTAATGAGAATCTAAATATACCTAGGCATTGCTGAATAATAAGAATTCAATGCATTGAAATGACATACCGAAAACCTCAAACAACATAGTTTTCTTCTTCTTTGTAAAATACTGTTATGATCAACGCTGGATCATTAATATGCATGCCCCAGGCAGCATTTGATTGGCTACATTTCCAAGTGAGATTATAACAATATATTTTTTTCCTAATTTCCTAATCATATTAAACATCTTATATATGCGGGACTCTTATTTTGAAAACAAGAGAGGCAGGTAGAGTAAATGAGTGTTCTGTGAAAGATACATGAATTAAAAATACATTCAGCGCCACCCAGAACAGATATTAAGTCTTTTTTTCTCTTTCCTTAGTTTAATATATATTGTGTATGCCATGTGTGTTTGTAGTGAGACAACAAACACATGTAAAGCTTAAGTGTTTAAATGCATTGGGTCATATCACTTAGCTCTTACTGCCATTTAAACTGGCCAATAAACTTCAAAATCTTATCTGTTTATGCAGATATTAATTCCTGCCTGTGTTTTCATACACTTTAAACCCACAAAATACAACTCTACAGCTCTGTCAGTTCTTTTTATTGGGTATAGTTATAATTTAGCCCAAATATAATCCACAGCACATAACTCAGCACATAATCAAAAATGCATTCAGCGCCACCCAGAACAGATATTAGGTCTTTTTATCTCTTTTCTTAGTTTAATATATATTGTGTATGCCATGTGTGTTTGTAATGAGACAGCAAACACATGTAAAGCTTAAGTGTTTAAATGCATTGTGTCATATCACTTAACTCTTACTGCCATTTAAACTGGCCAATAAACTTCAAAATCTCATCTGTTTATGCAGATATTAATTCCTGCCTGTGTTTTCATACACTTTAAACCCACAAAATACAACTCTACAGCTCTGTGAGTTCTTTTTATTGGGTATAATTATAATTTAGCCCAAATACAATCCACAGCACATAACTCAGCACATAATCAAAAATGCATTCAGCGCCACACAGAACAGATATTAGGTCTTTTTATCTCTTTCCTTAGTTTAATATATATTGTGTATGCCATGTGTGTTTGTAATGAGACAACAAACACATGTAAAGCTTAAGTGTTTAAATGCATTGTGTCATATCACTTAGCTCTTACTGCCATTTAAACTGGCCAATAAACTTCAAAATCTCATCTGTTTATGCAGAGGTAGATATTAATTCCTGCCTGTGTTTTCATACACGTTAAACCCACAAAATACAACTCTACCGCTCTGTCAGTTCTTTTTTGTTTTGTATATAATTATAGTTAAGCCCAAATATAATCCACAGCACAACAACATTAATGAACAGATGGCTCGCTTGCTATCTGTCCAACTCATTTTTATTGAGTTGGGATTGTCCTTTAACTATATAGGCCTCTACTCCGTTTGCTCCAATATTTTTTGACAAATGTAAAGTAACTATCATAATCACAAACAAATATGATTAGTTTGTAAATATATGTCACGCTGTGTGTATATGTGTGTGTATTTCAGGCACCGCCACAAGCTGCGGAGCATCAGAGCTCATTTATATACACTCCCTTTCACAAATATCATCAAAACCAAGCTTTTTGTTCTGGGAGTAATTGTCGTGGTTATAAATAAGCATATAAAATCATTTCTGGAGATTTTATACTGATCTAATCCACATAAAAAGGACAATTTAGCATATTGAATTAATGCCATGGCACCTTTGAAATTAAAGTTCATCCATTCTTTTGTTATGTATATATTAGAAGGAAAGCAATGCAAACATTGTGTTTTTTTCCACAACTTGGTATACCACACAAGAGCATTTATTTATTAAATGTGTGAATTACTAGTTGGAGCTTAACATGCAGTGAACACCAGGCAATGACCTACTGCCGACTTCATTATAGGCATTTTTTAGATGTACAAGAAAGTTTTGAGTCTGTTTTCATAGTACAATCATCTCTTATATGTCAAAAGATCAAGTGAACTTTGATTTTTCTCAGATCATACCATTTTTAAACGCTATTAGAGCACTAATATGCGATTTCAAACCGATCAAATAGTTGGATTCATTTTCGAATACCAACATTGTGTTTGTTTATCAGGCTTTTAATACTGCGATTCACCCCATTAAGCCAGAACAGAGATGCACCTGCCGGAATAAGCTGAATGTTAATTGGGAGATTGTGTTGGCTGCGGCGGTGCATTTTTCAACATGGCTTGTTTGCACCCTCCCGTCCTGAGACACACACACTGCAGAAAAAGACTGGGTTGGTGTGTCTCCATGGCAACACTGACCTCATGCTGTGACAGGCAGTCTGGGCCGGTTACTATGGTGAGTCGTTGTGACATCAAACCTGAGCCGCAGTTACCATGGCAGCACACCTACTGGCTCAGCAGCTCTTTCTGTGTGAGATCTGGAGCCAACAGGCAGCAGTTACACTGTCGCATTTACACTCAACCAGCTTAGTCCTTTGTTCTCTGCCTGTTGTTTATGCAGTTATTAATTATATAATATGTAATTAACTTGGGTATTAATTATTTTGTTCATAATTTGAAGAGGAACTAAGATTTGATCCAAATCAGATGGATTTTATTAAGGCCAACTGTCAACAGTTCTGTAAAAATTCAGAAACAAAATATTTCTATACGCGTAAATTATAAAGTGTTTAATTTAGTTGTTCGCATTAAATTAAAGCTACAAAAGAAGTTGGATTCTCTGTATTTCTGGATTTACAAGTTATAATTATGTTTTGAGTAAAACACAAATCTGCTGATGACATTTCTCTTAAAAATATAATACATTTGTTTTCATATAGAGTGTAAAATTACATTTGGTTAAAATAACAATTTTTTTTCTTCTCAGGCATGTATATACATTTTAGATCATTAAAAAGACTGTCACTGACACTGTCAATTTATTTGTTTTAAAAATGACTGACAAGGCCTTTTTAATCTATTTAGTTTGAAAACCTATTTGAATTATTTATCAGAATCTGCTGTGTGAAGTAAATGCTTACTATATCCCTTTGACTGTCGCTCTACCAAACGGTTGACCATATTTTTGCTGTTTTAAATAATGACTGTTAAAGAATGACTGTTTTAAATAATGGTTTACACACACAGCAATGTTGGTTCACAAAACAAATCAAACAAACATAATTCTGTTGCACTACTACACTTGATTTTGGTTTTACGATAAAAAAAAACATTATAAAATAGAATCTGAAATATTTAATGGCATAGTTCAAAAAATAAGGAGGATTTAGTGTTCAGAAATGTTTTATTTTGATTATGTTTTAAAATAAATTGCTCTTACACTTCATATTTTCAGATTTTCATAGTATATGTATTAATTCTGGTCGTTTTCCCATGAACCAACATAACCATTTGGCAGAAGCTGATATTTTAGAAATTATGGGATGTGTTAAAAACAAAATGCATTGAGTGTGCTAACTAGTGACATTAGGAGTTAAGAAATCAAATCCAAACTTTTTTTTTCTTGTTGGAGTAGTTAAAGGGTTAAAATAAATATAATTAAATGAATCTGCCATTTTTTCATACCTCAATGATAACAATTAAAAATATATATTTTAAATCTTTGATGTCCAACATTTATCGATCATCTTTGTTATCCGCAGTACCACTTGAAAATTGTTTTAATTTCATCTCTGTTCACAAAAACGTCTTTACAAAAGCCTAATGAGCGAGCTTATTTTACAAGCTTGTTGTGAGGGCTTTTCAAGGACAAATAATCATCCACATATTGAATCTAAAGATGGCGCTCTGGGTCAGCTAATCCCCATCTCCCGCAGAGCATCTAAATGAAGCCATCAACACAATTTGCATACTTCTTATAATATCTCTCCTTGCATCATAGCACAAATTGAATTATGAAAACTTGAATTTATTGCAATACCCTACTGGCTTATAAATATGTACGCATGTTTCCTGTTTCAGATAGTTGGTGCCGCCATGCTTGTTCGGTGTCATGTGGCTCATTATAGGTGTGTGTCGGGTCCCTCACGGCAGAGGTGTTGGGTGCTGCAAAGGCCCCTCACCCATCTTCATTATGGGTGATAAATGTGAACAAGGGCCCCCCTTCAGCTCCACCCAGCTTCCTCCTTCCCTCCCTTCTCTCTTTTTTTCTCTTTATTTTGTCTTTCTTTCATCCCCTCCCCCATCGCTTTGGTTCCTTCCTCCTTCCTTATTGTGTGTACTCACCAATAAACCTCCTCCTCTGATGCAGTTGAGATTTATTAGTATTTAGAGTTCCAGTTACTCTACATCCACTGTCTTTCACAGCCAGTCGTTTTTCATCCTGACTTGTTCACCCCCCGTTAAGAGTTCAGCAGAAACCACATCTGTAAAGTGAGCTGTGTGTATTTGTGTGTGTGTGTGTGTGTGCATGAAGAGCCCGTCAGGAGACCTTCACCACAAAATCTGACAGAGCAAGTGAGCCAACCTTCCCCCTCTCCTTCTTTGTAGTCTTTAAAGTGCTAAGTGACATTAGGGATTTGTGTCCTAGTTTGACATGCATCATGTGTAAGAAAGACAGGCTGCACACATCAACTCATGTCCTTCGTTTTGATAAAGAAGCTGATAATGAACACCGCTGGGCCCAAACTGGTTCATTGCTGGAAGGAAGATTGCTAACCAATAACCCTGTTTAATTCTTATTTGCATTCAGCCCCATATAGCACACAAAGATTCACAAGTCATCTATATTTCAAGATCGTTTGGTCTAGAAAACATCTATAAAAGGTTTTAAGAACATTCTGAATTGTAAACATCCTAAAGACGTATTATAAACATCAATTTTCCATGCGAAAGGAGATCTGATAGATGTAATGGAGATGAGCAAGCAATCTACTAAATAGTTGTTCCAAATGTAAATGAACACATTAAATAGACGTCTATAGGATGTACGTGTGCTATCTGGGGCAGTCATATAGTCAGAATTAGTTTCAGTTGTTGACCATGGGTATCGATGCCAGTCTCTGGAGTCTAGACAGTGCTCTCTTTGACACTTTCATAGGAAAAATGATGAAGTAGTGCTGTGTTGCAGTAAAATTTTCCATTCATGCACTACACATACATAGAGCAACACACAAAAACAGCAAGATGTGGTGCAGTGGTCAGAAATGGTTGCACTCGTGTTTGCATTGAAAGGAAAATGTTAAATTCTAATGTGCTTTTGACATTACAATGTGCTGCTTTTAGTTATTTCTCTACATGCTACTCTCTTTACAAATGGAGGCATTAATTCGTTTTCTTTTAGGCTTAGTCCCTTGATTAATCGGAATGAACCGCCAATTTATCCAGCATCTGTTCTATGCAGCGGATGCCCTTCCAGCTGCAATCCATCTCTGGAAAACATCGATACACACTCATTTACACTCATACACTACGGACAATTTAACCAACCCAATTCACCTGTACCACATGTCTTTGGACTTGTGGGGGAAACCGGAGCACCCGGAGGAAACCCACGCAACCATGGGGAGAACATGCAAACTCCACACAGAAATGCCAATTGACCCAGCCGAGGCTCGAACCAGCGACCTTCTTGCTGTGAGACGAACGTGCTACTCACTACGCCACCGTGGCACCCACAAATGGAGGCTTTTTCAGCAATTCAGCGAAACTAGAACCGTTTTTGGTTCATGGAAGAACCTTCCAGTTAACAAAGGGGCTGGGAGATTAATTGAATTGAAAACGCATTTGAGCACATCTGAGATTATCATGCGTATCTTGTCAGGGAAGCACGATGAGATGTGTAACTATGGTAAATCACCTGCAAAGGTCAGAGAGCAATCTCACAGAATATCCAAATGCCCACAAAGAAACCTAGGAAATTCCCATAGTGTTTCATTTTAAACAGAATATTCAACTGCTTTCATTGATTCGGCTTGACTAGTGAAGTTTATTTATAACTAATTTCGAGAGGAGCACGTGCTTATGATTGATAGCACCTGGTCCTCATTAGCTAATGCATGATTCACCAATCAGACGATTCCTAAATCACTATAAATAATCAGAGTATCTTACCTCAGCCATCTTCATCTTAAAGAATCCACCCTTCCACCCCTACTCCTCCCCTTTCCGTATCAGGGCAGCACGGAGGCCCAATGGTTAGCACCATTGCCTCACAGCAAGAATGTCACTGGCTCGGATCCTACCTGGCCAAGTCGGCATTTCTGTGTGGAGTTTGCATGTTCTCCCTGTGTTTGCCAGGGTTTTCCCCGGGCACTCCGGTTTCCTCCCACAGAAAAACATGTAACAAAAGTAAATTGACAAACTAAATCGGTATCATAGATAAGCCTAGAATTCAGCATACACTCTCCAGAGCCATTCATAATCTACATTTGCCAAGGGGGGGGGGAGTTCTCGAGACCTACCTGAACTCGGACTCCCCTTTCGCCCTGCAACGAGAGGGAGCCCCGGGCTCGAGAATCCCACAAGCTCAGTGCTCTCTCTCCGGACAGCATGCCAAACACGCTTTATAATCAATAATCAGCAAGGGCGAACTCTTGAAATGAACACACAACTACTGAATCATCTCACAGAAGATTTTTTTTCAAACACTCGACTAAAGTCAAGGAACTCAGCACAGTAAAGCATATGTGGTCATTTCTCATGCAGCATTTACTAAACAGAGCCATTTTTAATTCAGAAGCTATACGCAAACAGCTGTCATAATCTCAGAATGATTATCTCGATTCCTTCCAACTCTTTTAATGGAATTCAATTCCAAAATGATTTTGTGTAGTAGCTCATCGGTGAACTATGACTCTATGCACTAACTGTGAACTATCACTGCTCCATCTGAACCCATGTGCTTGAGGTTTACTAGAGCCAGCTTTATTGACAGTATTCACATGAAAGATTGTCTTTTAATTTAATCACCCAGCACTGAGTGAACAGGTGCTTACTGTAAAATCAACCAAAGTCGATTTTGTATTTTCATCATGACTTGATTCCATTGGTTTGAGTTAATAGATGAGAGCACTGCCAGCAGCCCTATGATGGAAAATGAGGTTTGGCTGCCTACTAGTACTGTTGATAAAGATAAAGCAGACTTCTGAGGGCCTCCAAAGTGTTTGGGCCCTTGAAATCATTCTAACTTCTCCCTGCTTAGCGGCACAGCTGGGTGAGAAGTAGCCTAGCTTTGAAGCTCCGCCTTTGTTGATCTGGAAATCTGCTTATAAGCATTAGAACATTAATAATATTGTGCGATACACACTAAAATCATATGAAAATAAATCAAACAGGTTTGTAACAAATGAAGGTTGAGTAATGGATGACAGAATTTTTAGTTTTGGTTGAACTATGCCTTGCTATTTTGTCACTGCTTTAAATTTAGCAGTTTGTTTTGTTACTCGCAGTGTGGGATATTCAGTATAATGATGCGAAGCAATTTCCAACTCATTTTACCCCTAAATGAGGAACAGAAAAAAGAACTCAGTCATGAGTGTTTCAGGGCTTAAAGAACAATAATTTCTTCTCGTGAAGAACATTTTAAAAGTAAAAAAAGTACATAATAAAGATTTCAATGGAAAGAAGTTTGTGTTTAGATGCCAATAAAGGACATTTTTAAGAGTATAGGAGGTTACAAATGCAATACAATGCCTGATTTTTAATATGTAACCATGATATGTATTCAACTTAAGAGCTGACAGTATCATGTGTATGTTGCATTAAATTGCTAATCACAATACCTATCAAAATAAGCATTTTAACTTGAGTCTCCAATGGCTAGGTCCAGACGGAATCTGCGGACATTTTTTGCTATTTCTGCGGAGTATTTTGTTAAACATCAGCGGATTTATGCGGAATGATTTTAGGAGTATCATAACTAAAAACTTAATATGTGAAATAAATGTTACACCTTCTTAACTTGTATTTAATGTTTATAATGTGAATCCAATTAGGTCCACTTTATTTGGTAAACAAAGAAAGGCTCTCCTATAAAACATCTACTAAAAGACAGAAAATAGTACTTTACAAACTGTATTGTAAATAAATCATATGAATATTTTCATATTACAGCTAAGCTGATGACACTCAGATCTACATAGCCTTACTGCCTAATGACTACAGCCCCATTGACACCCTCTGCCAATGCATTGATGAAATTAACAATTGGATGTGCCAAAACTTTCTTCAGTTAAACAAAGAGAAAACTGAAGTCATTGCATTTGGAAACAGAGATGAGATTCTCAAGGTGAACGCGTACCTTGGCTCTAAAGGTCATACAACAAAAAATAAGGTCAAGAATCTGGGTGTGACTCTAAAGTCAGATCTGAGTTTCAACAGTCATGTCAAAGCAGTAACTAAATCAGCATACTATCATCTCAAAAACATTGCAAGAATTAGATGCCTTGTTTCCAGTGAGGACTTAGAGAAACTTGTTCATGCTTTTATCAGCAGCAGGGTGGATTACTGTAATGGCCTCCTCACTGGCCTTCCCAAAAAGACAGTCAGACAGTTGCAGCTCATCCAGAACGCTGCGGCCAGGATTCTGACCAGAACCAGGAAATTAGAGCACATCTGTCCTCAGATCTTTACACTGGCTCCCAGTTACATTCAGAATAGATTTTAAAGTATTACTACTTGTCTACAAATCACTAAATAGCCTAGGACCTCAATACATTACAGATATGCTCACTGAATACAAGCCTAACAGATCACTCAGATCATCAGGATCATATAAACTAGAAATTCCAAGAGTTCAGTCAAAGCAGGGTGAATCTGCTTTCAGCTATTACGCCCCCCGCTGCTGGAATCAACTTCCAGAAATGATCAGATGTGCTCCAACATTAGGCACATTCAAATCAAGACTGAAAACACATCTGTTTAGCTGTGCCTTTACTGAATGAGCACTGTGCTACGTCCGACAGATCGCACTATTATGTCTTTCTTTTTCATTCTTTTATAACTTGTTTTAACTCATTTTAATCTGTTTTTATGTTCTTTTATTATTTGTTTTTATTTTCTTATACTTCAATTTTATTTATGTTTATGTAAAGCACTTTGAATTGCCACTGTGTATGAAATGTGCTATATAAATAAACTTGCCTTGCCTTGCCTATTAGTCAATATTATTACTGAAATTAATTTAAAAACAGAATATATATAAAATTACACACATTTACAGCAGTTAATAAACAGAATCAATGATGGGCTAAAAATCTGTGGAAATCTGCTGAATTCTGCGCGTGCAGATTCTATGTGGCCCTGGCGATGGATTCTTTTTTAAATGCCAAAAAATGCATTCTGTTTAATTAATCTTTTACATATTATCCTGACTGAAACTTTTGATATCACACTTAAAACCTGCACACAAAAAGTCCCTCACCTTCCTGGAGTTTGGCATATCTATTTTAAGGACCCCTCACATATGCACAGCAGCTCTTTGATGCATTAGTTCAGGGGAGTTTCCTGTTTTCATGTGACTGGTTTTCCTGTGGTGAGAGTGAGGAAGTAGGTATACCTCAGGTGACCTACTGCACAGCCAGTGTTTGCTCTGTCAACACGTTTCTAACCCATTTCTCCATTTCGCCTTGATGACCCCTACATTGTTCCCCAAGGGGCAGTTTTGTTACTTTTCAACACCACATTAAAAGATGAATGATCTTAACATTAACAACACTACTTTTAAATAATTCATCAAAGGGAATTAAATGTGAGTTTACAATTCTATGTTTGTATGAAAGCAGCAAACATGTACAGTATATGTCTGAATCCAAAACTTGCTTTATATATAGCATAATAATGCATATTAAGTCATTCTTCGTATACATGTAAAGATTAAACAGTAGATGGAAACCACTGGTGAGTTGTGGTCAGCTCGTGTCTGTCGTGCTGGTCTGTGAGCTTATCTGCCTTGGTGATTGGTTTAGTTTAGACACCCTCGTCATATTCTCAGGTTTTTGTGAGTGTGGTCATTAATCATGCTGTCTGTA
Organism: Danio albolineatus; assembly: GCA_903798035.1. Taxonomy (NCBI): domain Eukaryota; kingdom Metazoa; phylum Chordata; class Actinopteri; order Cypriniformes; family Danionidae; genus Danio; species Danio albolineatus. The sequence continues at coordinate 1,779,612 of CAIGQQ010034734.1, read as the reverse complement.
GGAGGTGACGCTCTCCTTACGAACCACAGTTATCAGCAGAACTCACTCATTCAGCCTTTTTTACTCTTTTCACCGCTGGTATTTCTCAGTCACACATTTGGTCCTTTTTCCTACATTTCCTACAGTCTTATGATCACTAATTGCTTAGTACTTCATAACAAAAAGAGAGTGGGCAATGTGTTGAACTGTTACAGAGGCAATAGAGTTTATGAGTAGTTGAAAAACTCCATTTCTGATGAAAAAAATAGACTGAGTAGACTAATATGATTGAGTTGTTATATCTACATAATTATAGTTATAGCTACATAATAATTATAACTGGGCCGGACAGAATCTGCTATTTTATTTGCTATTCCTGCTGAGAAGTTTGTAAAAAAATAAAAAATAATAATTAAAAAAAAAATAATAAATAAATAAAATCTGTGGATTTACAAGGAATGATTTTAGGAGAATCATAACTAAAAACGTAATATTTAAAATATAAAAATAATACCTTTTGATAAAAACTTTTATTTTATTATCCAACGCAATCCAATTTCATCCATTGCTTTGGTAAACAAAGCAAGTCTCTTACATGATATATCTACGAAAAGACTGAAAATATTACTTCACAAACTGTATTGTAAATAAATCATATGAACATTTTAACATTATTATATCGCGAAATATTAGTGAAATGAACGTAAAAACGGAATAAACATACATTTACACAAGTAAATACATAGACTCAATGATGGGGTAAAAATCTGCAGATTCCGTGTGGGCCTATAACTACATAATAACCCTAAGTTTGATGTTTGAGAAAATATACAGGGTCACTAACTTTATCAATTCTATCCACACCAGAGGACATGGTTTTTAGCGACAGAATGTATCATGTTTCTTTGTTTTTAGAACTATATCGATGAAAAAGTAATTGTCATCTACTAAAATAGCCACTTGTAAAATTAGGCATGAGGTTTGTATTAATGACTTTTATGATTTTCTTTATGCACTGTAAAAATAATATGACAAAAAGCCATCATAACAAAAGCTTTTCTGTTACTTTAACTTATTTTAATAATCAGGTTATAAATTATTTTCTTCAAATTAAGTTGAACAAAGTTTAATATTTTTAGCCAGTTTGACTGTTCTAAGTTGAGATGACTAGAAAAGATCATTTGATTCAACTAAAATTTAACAGGGTGCCACGGTGGTGTAGTGAGTAGCACGTTCTCCTCACAGCAAGAAGGTCGCTGGTTCGAGCCTCGACTGGGTTAGTTGGCATTTCTGTGTGGAGTTTGCATGTTCTCCCCGTGGTTGCGTGGGTTTCCTCAGGGTGCTCCGGTTTCCCCCACAAGTCCAAAGATATGCGGTATGGGTGAATTGGGTAAGCTAAATTGTCTGTAGTGAATGAGAATGTATGGATGTTTCCCAGAGATGGGTTGTGGCTGGAAGGGCATCCGCTGCCTAAAACAAATGCTGGATAAGTTGGCAAAGAAATGAATGAATGAATGAAAAATTTAACACAGTATGAGATTTTTTTTTACAGTATGTAAAGAAGTGTAAGGAACATTTTGAGATTTGGCAAAAAAATGTAATAACA
>CAIGQQ010034734.1:1761965-1777627 GCA_903798035.1 Danio albolineatus | reverse complement strand
AATAAACTCAAAATTTCTTTGCAGCCGGTTGCTTTAAAATTTTAAGTTAACTCAACTTTTTTTTAAACATAGGGAAAAATCAAAATTTAAAGTCTCCTCAACTGATTTTTTACTTTCATTGAACAAACAGTTCCAAACATGCAGTTGAATCATTTTTATGAGTAAATTCAACTCTGAGCTCAAAAATATGTCCGCCTAACTTACAATTTTAAACTGAGTGAACAATTTGTATAATTGTGTATAATTAACACATATATTTTAAAACATGAGATAGATACTATTGCTGCTGACAGGCATATACTTGCAATGTGTGAATGTGTTTGAGATGTTGTTTTTTCTGCAACTTAAATGTGTATTCACCATCTGTAAATGTCAGAACATCATGGAAAAAAATCAATTTTGCTGTCATGGATCTTCCAGATGCACATTTCTGCTAAGCTTCACAAACTCCAGGACTAGCAAGTCACTGATTTGTTTAACTTAATGGTGTGTTTATATTTAGGTTTTAAATGTGTTATGTGGTTTTAGGGACTACAAAAAAATACACCTGGGTTAATGATGTCATAAACCCTTCGGGTTACACACATACACCCCGCGCAGCTAAGGGGTATGTCCAGAGGCCCTGTAACCGAGAAGTGATGTGATGTGGTGTGGAGCTGATGTGCGAATCATAGCACATGTTAGCTGACCAATCAGAGCCTCTTGAGGGCGGGTCTTCAGAGGAACTAGGAAATATGACTGTCGTTTTCATGTTAGCTGAGTAGCTGTATATAATCAAAGAAAGATATGTGAAAAAATAATTTGATTTTCTACAAATGAAGCATGAGAACACAATGATCTCGTAATCACAACCAAGCCATAAAAATACACCTTTTTTTTTTTTTTTTGCTAATTAGTAGCATAGTCTGCATGCTAACATTCACTAAATTTGTTTATACATCCTTTAATGTACATTGGACAACACTGAGCAGGATGTAAAAATGTAAAACAAAATATAGATATTTTTTTATCAAATTATAAAAAGATGAAACTTACAGAAATATATAGCGTATGTCACAATTCAGCCATAAAATACAGAGATTGGATTTTTTATTTTTTACTTTCTCACTTTTGAGAAACAATTGTTTATCTTCAATCAGTTCATGTATGATGTTTTATTTATCTATCTATCATTTTTGAACACTAAAAAGAATCACTCAAATGCTGTTGCACTGAACCATACAGGCACACAAACTGAATAGGATTTTTTTTTCAACAGATGCAGAGCCAGAAACACAAACTGTCTATCATGATCACAACTTTGATACGATATTAAACTTTCCACCGATTCCTATCTGCAATATTCCTTGCACTTCCTTTTTGTTTACGTCTTTGTAGCTGCTGTGACTTTCATCAAAAAGTTGTCTGTTCTCAGACACCAACAATAAATCACTCAACATTCATTCTTTTCTCTAGCATCTTCACTAGTTTTGAAAAACTGCCTTCTGTGATATAGTGCTACACACTTCACCTTTTTGTACTACAGCAGCGGCTCCAGTCAAGTAATGTAAAGCTTACACTGCTGTAATTGGACAGCACATTCACTATTGACCTGACATTGCGTAATATATTTTTTGTTTGCTTTTTGGGTTTTTGTTGTTGTTGTTGTTTTCTGTAATATTTCTGGCAAATAATGCAACTCCGGGATCAGAAAATGAAAACTGAGACAAACAAATAATGATTTTGTTCATTTACTGAAATACATTCATTCATTCATTTTCTTTTTGGCTTAGTCCCTTTATTAATCTGGGGTCACCACAGTGGAATGAACCACCAACTTATCCAGCGTATGTTTTACGCAGCGAATACCATTCCAGTTGCAACCCATCACTGGGAAACAATCATACACACTCATTCACACACATAGACTACGGACAATTTAGCTTACCTAATTCACCTATACCACATGTCTTTGGACTTGTGGGAAACCGGAGCACACGGCTCGAACCAGCGATCTTCTTGCTGTAAGGTGATCGTGCTACCCACTGTGTCATCATGGTGTCCTAACTGAAATACTTTTTTTATCACCTTATATGAAAAACTAAAACTAACTAAAAAATAATAATAATTAGCTAAATTAATTATAATTTTCAAACTTTATGGGCATTCTTTTTACATTCTTTTACAACCAAACTGAATTGAATTATGTTTATTAAAGCTGCATTTGTGCGCTTTTCACTTTAGTGTCTGTTTAAACAATTAGTTTATTTTTTTTATTACAAAGAGGTTTGCACAAAAGTTAATATAAGCTGTGCTAACATTCAAATTTGCTCTGCTTGAAACTGGACAAGTTCAGATAACTCTGCTAAACTAGAATGACTAAAACTGAAATAGAAATAAAAACTAAATAAAAATGTGTTTCCAAAATAACAACTAAACTAAAACTAACACAACTATTAATGAAACAAACGAAAATTTAAAAAGGCAAAACTACAATAACATTGTACCTAACAAGACACTGATTAGCTTGTTTAGGTGTGTTTGGTTAGAATTGGAGCTAAACTCTTGTCCTTCAAGACTGAACTTGGTGACCCCTGATCATGTACTCAGATCTTTTAGAAAAATGCATATAAATTTTTTGTTCAGCAAGCACGTTAGGCACCCTGGTGCCTTTGTCAGAAGTTGATCCATTGATTTCAGCTCAGGACTGAAATTGTATTAGATTTATTATTAAAACATAATGGGTATCTAGTGTTATTGATTTTTTTTTTAGCTCAACGAGTCTCTCTGCAGAGTATAATGTATGAAGAGATTGTTTGTAATTTAAAATGATTAAATAAAAAAGTTTAAAGCATATTAGTAATATAAAAAGCTAATAGAAATGACAAAATCATATAAAAACAACTAACAGCTGAAGTTAAAAAAAAAAAAAACGAAAATAATGAAAATAAAAGCCAACTTAAACTGTGTAAGCTTCAATAAATTCTAGTAAAATATCACTGTCTGTATTGCTCCAATGCTGAAGTATATTTTACGTGCAGTATATCTTGGATCTACATTTAATTTATCTAGGTATTTTTGGCAAAGTGTTTAATGACCTAGATCTTAATGCATTTTTTTTTATGGAGAAGTAGGCATAATCAGATCCAGGGATTGGATTTCAACCACTTATCTGGTGCCAGGTATAGGGGAAAGCAGTCTCAGCAGGGAACCCCAGATTTCCCTCTCTCCAGACACTTTCACCAGCTCCTCCGGGGGGATCCTAAGGCATTCCCAGGCAAGCCAAGAAACAGGCATACAAGAAGCATCCTAATCCAAACCCTAACCCTAACCCTATCAGTGAACCACACTAGAAAAAAGCTAAATTGCGTTGCTAGTACTGTAGCTCATGACCATACTGTAGTTGTGAGTAAGAAGGTAATCAAGAGCTTTGCCTTTCTGCTGCATCATACTCTACAGCAAAACCTCCTAATGCACGCTGAAGGTCTAGCTCCAATGAAGCCAACGGGACAACATGATCTGGAAATAGCAGAGATCAAATCGTGTGGTTCATGAATCAGAACCCATTTAGCCCAAGGCTACACCCAGATATTCTGTCCATAATAATTAGAAACAGAACTAGTGACAAAGTCCACGGAACAGAATTCAACATGCACCAGGAACAAGTCTGACTGATTGCCAAGCTCCACAGAATGCCACAAGGGACACAGTCGAACACCTTTCCCAAGTCCTTGAAACACATTTTGTTGGTTCGAACCCTCTAGTCAGTAGCACACTAGAGAGCGTATAGAGCTGGTCCAGTGTTCCAAGGCCTGTGTTTATGAAATTGGTGATGCACCTCATAGTTTTGGTTGCTGTGTTCTGTTGCAGTGGACATTTATGTAATATTCTGAAAATCATTTTGCAAAAGAAATAATTTTTTTATTTGGGTAACACTTTACAATAACAGTACATGAATAATGATGTGTTAATATGTAAACTAAACATTACTTTGTTATGAACTAATGATGAATGAATTTAATTAACGCATGCGCTATCATAAAATAACAATAACTACAACATGAGTCTTGTGTGAATAACGGCTACCTTAATTACTTGTTAGTACATGCTTGTTTGTTAATTAATGTATTAATTACCACATTAGTTTATGCTTAATTTAACCATCATGAACTCATGATATGTTACTTGGAGCGGCACATCATGCCTAACCCATTCTCATGAACACTTTATTACATCCGTCTAGTGCGTTTACACTGAATAACAATAGAAAAGTGTTCTGTCAACATCAACATGAACAGTTTAAACACAGGAGTTCATGAGGAGTTAAGGATGAGTTAATGGGGATGTGTCCCTCCAAGTAAAGTCATGACATAATTATACATTAACAGCTCATAAGATCATGTTGGTTACATTTAGCTTAAACTTAAATGTTAATTAATACATTAATTAATTAGCCGTTTGAACTCATGTGACTCATGTTGTAGTTAAAGTTAGTTCATGATTAGCACATCCATTAACTTATCATTCATTTATTATAAAGTAATGTTTAGTTTACATATTAATCATACCTGGCAACCCTCCCGTTCTATCCCGCAAAGATATTTTCCCGTATTTCTCCCATATTTTCAGTCTTTCTCTGAAGGGTGGCAATAAACATTAAAGAGCTGAAACTCCCTATACGCAACCCATACCGCCGTACCACCAGGGGCCGCCCCTTGCTCTTAAATGTGAGTCTGTTCTGTGCTTTCGTTTTATTTAGGAATAAAACACTTTGAAATAAATAGAAAAACGGCACGATTCGCTTTCCTTATCATTACAGGTGCCGTCGCTCCTCCTCTGCAAGCCTCAAAACTGTCATATAGCAGTGCGTGACAGTCAGCCGATGAGCTCCGTAGCGATAAATAAGGTCTGGGTTTTGGGTGCGTGTTTGAATACAGACATATATACATAATTAATATTAATAACAACATCTAAAGATGTCGATCTTAGTGGGGGGTTTTCCCAAACCCAACAATTTTTTTCCTAAATGAGCATAAAAATTAGGAAAGCAATGCTCTCGTTATAACGTTAGATGTGTGCATTGTTAAAGTGACACCTCTGTTATTTAATGTAATCAAACGAAAAAATCTAAATAAACGAGATTCATTCGTTGCTCTTATGTGTAATTTATACTGTGAAGATTAATGAGATTTGATAACTTGATTCTACTTGTTTATGATAGCTATTATTGTAATAAGCTGAAAGGTTTTGCTAATTTATATGCTAATGTATACTATTTATTATTTATTTTTAAATAATAATAATAAAACATATAACTGACCGTTTAGCTGTTTGTTTACAATGAAACAGCTCCAGAAGAACATATTCAACAATTTGGGGATTTTTTATTATTATTTTTATTTTGGGGGGGCTTATTTGCCTTATTATGGTGGGCATATCCCTTATTTTCACATCGCAATGTTGACAGATATAATATTAATACATCATTATTCATGTACTGTTATTGTAAAGTGTTACATTTATTTGTTTTATTTTATCATTAAATTTTTGATTAATTATATTCTTGGTTTGAAGTAAAAGGTAAAATTGCCCCCTTTGCAGTTTAATCTTCGCCTGAACAGCCGACGGTGACCTACTCACACCTGCAGCTTCTCCACGATGGACGTCCAGCCTTCCTCAGCCTCCGGCGCCTAGACTGCAGCTCTGCACAATTAGTTTGGCCAGAGGAGAAATGGTAGTGCCCAACTGAGCCTGGTTTCTCTCAAGGTTTTTTCCTTCGCTTTTGTCAATTGCTGAAGTTTGTTTTTTGCCATTGGCTTGCTTGGTTTGGAACTTGTGGAGCTGTGCATCGATGGACTACTTTTCAGTGTTTGGACTTTCAGCAGTGAAAATTAAACCGCACTGAACTGAACTAAACTAAACTTTGAACTCTGAAAACTGGACTGACAGTTTCATTTTACTAGAACTTCTGTGTTAAGCTGCTTTGACACAATCTACATTGTAAAAGCGCTATAGAAATAAAGATGAACTGAACTGAATTAAATAACAGAGTATGAGATTAACTGATGACAACAGAACATTCAAATCCCATTGTCTTAGAATTTTGTTGTTTTCGATCATTCGCAATCAGTGTGAAAGAATTTGGACGATATTAGCGGGAACGTTCTGTGCATGTTTGTAAACCTCACACTGCTGCTGAATCTCAGTCTGCTGCAAAACAGGACCATCTCAAACTGTTACAAAACCATTCAACACAAAACAGTGTCGCCACAAAACGCCACAAGGACATTGGGTAATTTCTACTTCAGGCATGGTTTTGATGTTCTAATATCTCTCGTTCACTGAGGGCGAAAAAAAAAAAAAACTCAAGTTCTTCTGCCAAGCAACTCATGCACAACAGCAGCAGATGTGGTTCAGATTTTCACCCTCTGCTTCTACTGACTTTGTACCCTACAATCTGCAGGCTCACTGAAATATGTCTGCACACCAAACGCTCTTTGTATCCGTCAGACAGGAAAGACGCTCGTTATTTAAGAGTCGCTCATTTGTGACACATTTCAACAAACAATAATGGGCTGTTTCATTTTTGCAAGTACATTCCCCTGATAAGTGGAATCATTCTTCCTCAGGCTTGTAAATGTTCTCATCCCTCCCCCTCTCTCTTCTGCATTGGTATCTCCCACTCGCATTGCAAAAGGCTGGAAATTTTGCACACTGCAACCTTTCTGTCGGTGAACATGAATATTTATTCATTGTTTGCATTTGCCCTCTCTGCCTCCTCCTCCACCTCCCTCTCCACCTCTCTCTCTCTCTTACCCCCCTCTGTCTGTCAAACTTCCCAATTTCTGCCATTCCTCTTTCATCTTCCTCTCCATTGTTATCTCGCCTTCTCATTTGTCAGGCTTTATATCTGTACCTACCAACACAGAGCAGCCAGCATTCAAGCTCTCAGTCTAAATAGATGAATGTTTGGCCAAAGTTGAGGCTTGTTCATCATTATGCAAGTACTAAAGTCCACTTTAAGCTGAACATTTGCACTCTTTAGTCTTCAAACGGGGCGTATTCTCACTTTCAGATACCTGTCAGTGATTTCTGCAGGGGAATTTCCACATGCTTCACCTCTTCAAGCGTGGCAGTGCAGACAGACATGTGTAGCCATAACAAAGTCTTAGTCAGAACAAAATAATTTTAATGGGGTAATGTGAGGTCATATGGGCTGTTGTTTAAAATTGGGATAAATTCTTTAGTAAGGGAAAAGTGCATTACAAGCCCGATATTTATAAGTGCCATATCAGTAGCCACTGTGTGAAAGGGAAAGCTGATCGTTTTTTGGCACATGCACTCTACACTGCCTCTGAACAGAACTGGTGCCTCCAGGCAAACCATATGCCTAAAATAGCGCTTTTCCAACTAATGTAGCTTCTGATTAATTGCTTTTTTAATATATAAGCTGTGTGGATTTCAATTTTCCATTTTGTGTGCCTTAAAAGCTTGTGTAACATACATACATTTGTACAGAAAACATTTTTTTTGACTCAGTTTATGCATGTTTATCACACTTTAAACCACTTACTTAATCAGTCAGTGATGTTTTCTTTATTTAATGTACAGTGAACACATATTTTCAGCTGCAACCCAGTACTAGAAAACATCTACACTCATTCACACACACAAACTATGGCCAATTTAGTTTATTCAATTCACCTATACAGATCAAACTATACAGAACATGCCATCTGGCCCAGACGGGACTTGAACCAGCGACGTTCTTGCTGTGAGACGACAGTGCTATCCACTGAGCCACCATGTATTTACATGTGTTGTCAAACTCGTGATGTTAGTGTTTTGTCTATTGTGCGTGTGTTTTATTAACTTGCTGCACATTTGTGCTCTCTAGGACACCGTAGTAATTTACCCTGTTTACTGTTTACTGAAAAAGAAAAAGGAAGCTCTTTCTGTGAGAGTTTGCCTGACCAGTCCACATGTGCTTCGTAGTCCTTCATGATGTTAAATATTGCTTTGAAAATTCAGTTCCTATAGATCCACTTATCCACTTATCATGGAGGAAATTAGATTTTATGTTGTAAATGAATGTTAATCATATTTCTGCACTAAAATGCATCTTTAAAGTCCTGATGAGTAGCTCTTCTTCTGCCCTGCAGCATTATCTCTTCCTGCTTTATGTAGCGTCCTGCTTTATGTAGCGTCATCTGGTTGCATTCATGGGCACCTAATCATTCAGGTTTTAAATCATCTCTTGACTAGATTATGGGTATTCATTCCTCATTGTTCCTCCTTTGAGTGCATCTATATTGATTTGGTCCATTTTGAAAAAACTGAATGTTTGTTTATTTATTAGACTAAAAATCCTGAGTTTAGGTGCCAGATATGAGAAAGATCTACCGCCTTGATTTTGATGTTCTGGGAACAATTAATTTTCCAGAATTAAATGAGCGTAGAGGACGTGATGGGCTATAATACACTAAGAGCTCCCTCAAATACTGGGGAGCTATGCCGTTCAGGGCTTTGTAGGTAGTCAGTAAAAATATATAATTTATACGATATTTAATAGGGAGCCAATGCAATGATGAAAGAATTGGAGTAATATGATCATATTTCTTTGTTCTAGAAAGCACTCCAGCAGCTGCATTTTGTACTAGCTGAAGTTTGTTAATTAGGCCAACAAATCAGGGGTCACCATAGCGGAATGAACTGGCAACTAGTCCAGCATATGATATTTTAAGCAGCAGATGCTCTTCCAGCCACAACCCAGTACTGGGAAACACCCATACACTTGCATTCACACACGCACTCATATACTACAGCCAATTTAGTTCATCCAGGTGTCCTGGCCAAATTCTCTCCATCGGCCCTTACCGGCCTCCCAATCATCCCCATCCACTGAATTGGCTGTATCACTGTCTCTCTATTCCACCTATAGCTGGTGTTTGGTGAGCCCACTGGCGCCGTCGTACTGTGGCTGCCATCACATCATCCAAGTGGATGCTGCACACTGGTGGAGAGACTTCATGATTGTGAAGCACTTTGGGTGTATGGCCATACACGATAAATGTGCAATATAAATACACATATTACATCCAATTCACCTATACTACATGTCTTTGGACACTGGTGGACACCAGAGCGTCTGAAGGAAACCCACGCCAACTCCACACAGAAATGCCAACTGGCCCAGCTGGGACTTAAACCAGCAACCTTATTGCTGTGAGACGACAGTGCTAACCATTGAGCCACTATGCCGCTCTTTGATTATTACTTACTTACTCCCAGGGTCATTTATATTGAAGTTGATATTTAACCGCAGCGTGTTCTAATTTTTATGAAATGGGTCGTTATTCCAATGCTCAACCCCAAACCTGGAGAACCAGGACATGAACATGTACACTACGAACAATTTAACCTACCCTATTCACCTATAGCGCATGTCTTTGGACTTGTGGGGGAAACAGGAGCACCCAGAGGAAACCCATGCGGACACTAGGAGAATGTGCAAACTCCACATAGATATATAGCTGTGATTTGTATTTGCACATGTCATTATCAGCACTGAAACTTAACTGGCTCAGTATTATGGTCAAACACTTCTGTCATGTACTGTATTCTTTCTAGCATAGGAAATATAGGAACATGAAGCCATTAGACTGGTCAGACAGCAGATTAGGGTGGATTCACCTTTAAAAAAAATTGATGACATAAGCTGTTCTGTTGAATTATTAGCTCCTTCAAGAATGCACCCAGTATAATTAGAAATGCAATGTGTGCCAGCCTGTAAACACCTCCTTGCATTCTTTTCTTTAGCTATTAACTAACCAACAAAAGCACATAATTGTATTTACAACGACAGGTAATCAGTCTTTAAAAGTTATTTAAACACACTAAATTACTTTTTTCCTCTAAAGTATGTGCACAACATCAAGGATAATGATGAGGTTTGTCATGTTGTGTCATAGTGAAATAAAAAGATAAAGAAGTGACTTTACATGAAAATGTTTTATATTGATGGCATGAGGAAAAATATTTAGTCAGATCTATTGTGATCCATTACTGAAATGTTACTGTGACAGTGCTTTTGTCCCCTAAACTATCCAGTTCCTCTTGTTGAACTGGTCCCTATCTTTTACTCTCTCCCATTGAATGCGTTTATGTTTTTCAGAGCATGTTTAATGTCAAGAATAAGTAGGCTTTCTTGCTTAGGGGTGTTTTACTTTTCAGATGCTACTGCATGAAATATTGTCAGTTTGCTGTCAGACTTTTACTCATCATTAAAGATACAGTTCACAAAAAAAATATTCATATTCATTTTGGTTGGTTTATTTTGTGAAAGTGAATGGCAATAAGCTACAACATTTATATATTTTAAAAATATTACAAATACATATTTTATTGTCCTATTTACTATTTGATCACCATTGACTCATTTAAAAAAAAAAAAGAACAGCATCAACATTCTGCTAAATTTCTGCTTTTGCAACTGACTGCAGAATTTTCATTTTGGGTGAACTATCCCTTTATTACTTGAAGAGACAGACGATGAAGGGTGTGCTCACTTTGCCAGGATGATGAAGATAAATGGTATGATGTATATGGGAGTATAAATCCACAAGGAATATCTAGAGAGATTAGAAAGAGTCAGAAAGTGCAGGAAGCGGGTTGATAAGAATCATTTGAACAGTATTAGTGTTACTTTCCATCATATTGGTGGTTTTACATGGGTTTATCAGTAATTTATCCCTTTTACATTATTTATAAGGCAATAAGACATACTGTAGTGCAGTTTTTACACAGACAGGCTTGATTTTGATTTTTTTATAAGCAAAATTCATTTTTGTTGATAAGTTTTACCATATGTTATTGTTCAGAAAATTGTTAAAATATTAAAAACAAATATTAAAAAAAACATTTTATATGGTTCAGTGATTTTAAAACATGAAAAAAAGAGAAATGAGGCTTAATATGTTTTATTTTATTAGCAAATCATACATTTTAGGATGATTTGAAGAGAAGCAACTAAGATTCATCCAGTGCAACATTGGTTTATAAACAGAAAAGTCATAAATATTAAAAATTAGAATTGTTTGATGAAATATCAACACCCCACAATACTAATTCATAGTCATTTAAAATCTATTTTTGCTATATAATTATATTTGCTATAAAGAATAAGTATGTTTTGTTTTTAAATAAATATATTTGTTATGTCAAGTTGTGACAATGGAACACTTTTTACACCCATTTTAACTTAATTTTAAGGCAGCTAACCATAAACTAGCCATAAACTCAATTTTAAATAATACTTAAAAATATAGTTTATAAAATTGCCGTTTGTGTGACTGGTCAGATTTAATTTCCTATATATCAGAGTGTAAAACTGAAACTTTAGAAAACCATTAGTTACTATACACTGTGGGCTATGTGAAAGCAGAAATGAATTCCGCTTTTGTGATGCACAATATGTAACCTCATAAATTGTCACACATCTTTGATAGTGATAGATAAAAAGAAATAGAGACAGATAAAGCCAGATAGGGACCATAAAACACATTATGATGAGAATTATGGTTCATGGCTGTCTCATACGCATATAAAGGCTATTAAAAAATCTTCATGAATGTCCTTTTCCAATGAGGACTGTTAGGAGTGATATATTTCATGCACTGTCAATTTGTGTTGAAAATGTAGGAAGGAAGGCTGTCTCTCACTTCATTGGAATAACATGGCATGAATTATGTCATCATATCCCCCACTACAAACTCAAATGTCATCAAAAACACCTACTTTCTGAATCAGACACAGTCCTTTGGATATTAACACCCTGATTTACACTATGTAAAATTCCTTGAAATCAGTTTGTATTTAAAGAACAAGTTTCAATGTTAGTCGTATCTGTGGAAAAAAACTATTTGCTGTGTAACTTACAAAAAACATTGTATACTCAGTTCGTTGATGCTTTTAACACAACATGACTCACTGGCACCTTGTAACAAATAGAGTCTTTCAACATCCACACCCAAAAACACCTAAATGCAGTGAAAGTCGATTCAAGTCTTTACAAGCTAAGCGAAACATACAGTGCAACTGAAGTTTCTGTTTCTCAGCAGTTATAGTTCCAGGGGCCATTTTTAGATCCACACTAGCCTATTACAGTGTAAATGTTTGCGGTGGAGGAGTTACTTGGCCAGTCAGTGCTACCGAGTCCATGTTACAGGGTCCTCCCTTTCACACGCAGGCTTGTTTAAATGGCAGATCACTTCTTCCTCCAGCTCTCTGAGCCGCTGCTTTCTTCAACTAACACCATGTATGGTCAGGGACCTATTCGAGTGGATGGGAGGAGGGACAACTGGGAACAGTCGAGGCCCCAGTGGTAAAATTAACTTGAGAACAAGTATTTATTTTGAGGACCAGCATAATCAAAGCTGGAAAAGAATGGAAAACAGTGAGGACAGAGTAATATTTAAGACTCATAGGCTTCCACCATTATAAATAAATGGGTCAGCTGGGCTATAACTTTATGAGGACGTCTAAAAAAGCAATATTCAAATGATGTAGTAAGTAGATTCTAAAAGCACACAACTTTAAGCCATATTAAAATGTAAATGCGATTGCTAGCTCAAAAGTCATCACTGATGGTTAAATTGTGTGCACGAGTTAAAAGAAAATAGTAACTTCCTCTCACATGATTGAAGTAGGCCTATATATTTTTACACTCTTAAAAATAAATGTGCTTCGAAAAATTGAAATGGTTTTTCACAGTTATGTTACAGAATATCTTTTTTAAGCAAAGAATCACCTCCTAGTTAACAGTTGTTCAAAGAATATTTTTTCTTTCATTGTGTGAAGAACCTTATGTTTTGTTGAATAAAAATACTAGACAGACCATTTATGCTGATGAAGAATTTTTTTAGGTAGAATATAGCATTTGTTTCCACTTGTAGTAAAACCATGGCTTATTTTTATAAGTATTTATAACTACTGCCCATCTGCACGTATAGAAGCATTTTTCTCTAAAATTTAAGATGTAGCCTTGCCAAAATTTATGGACATTTAGCGTGTTCTGGAAGTATGTAAATTTGGGTATAGTAACTCACCTTTTAACTTAAGGGGTAAACAGTTTCTTCACAAATACTTGTACCGACTGGTTAAACAGTGACACATTGCTGGAGCTTCATGCTTTAAACAGGTCATCTAAAATCTAGCTAATCTAAGGCGTTGACATTATTTAGGCCTACCTTGCTTTAAATTCAGAAGTTTATACAACTGCTATACAAATGTCATAAATATCAAGTTGATGTGAAGACTGGCTTACTGGATGCTTTCACGAGTATGTTTGACTTGAAGTGTGGACTGCTCGATGACTGCAATGGAGTGTTCTAGACTAGTAGTGTGGATCATTCCGGTTAATATAGAAAATCCGCTCCGGGTTTTCAGCGTCACTCTCTGTGGCGATGGTTGTACTGTATCATGTTTCCTTCCTAGCCTCCTCTTGCCGCCATTTCACATAATCGAGATTTTCGCATAGCGTGTCATGGTGGAAGGAACAGAGTCCTTCTGCATTAATGAGACTGAGCTTATAGTACTATCAGCTTTTCGTCGACGTTGAGTCATTTGCTGCTTTTCTTTCTTTCTTTTTAGGTTAACAGTTATAATAGATCTGTTTATGTATCTCTTCAATAATTTTATTATCTTTGATCACAGTAGGCTAATTAGGCTGTGTTTTATTTTGTTCATGTGCTTTTTTACCAATACCCCAATATGAATGTTTGAATGTTATATTAATATGCAAATAGGCCTATAAGGCATTATTTAATTAAATATGTGCTATTTTGCATAGTTCTAGAATAGAAAAGACAGATTAAAATGTTTAGCCTTTTTACTAAGCTAATCTAGAAAATAAAAATTAAAGGTCTATGGTCTATGTAAATTTTGAATAAGCATGCCCCTCTGTAAAAACCTTAAGAATGTTGATATGTATAAAGCATGTCAAATGGCTACTTTCTTGTAATTCTTGCAATAATGTTATTGACCGCCCATCATCATGAAATTAACAAAAAGATTCTAAAGGTTCTTGCAGTTCTTTAAAATGGAATGTTGTTGACAGATTCTGCATAGTTGCTGGGTTGCTGGCATTGTTGTTTGTGGAAATTGCTCTATCAATAACATTTTATTTATTTATTTATTTATTTTTAGTCATGAACTGATACACAGCCTCTGCAGATTAATGAATTCAGACAGGTAAAGATATCTGAACTCACATTCCAGAATTCCCATTGCTGTAGGCAAAAGCAAAAACAACTTAAAAGCTCATGATTTACAAAAATAAATAAATAAAAATAATAATAATAATCTAAAATTCAAGCATCAGGTTCGTGTCTGGGCTTATTGAAAAATTGTTCTACCTAGATTTGTTATCTGATTTTTTTATATGTTTTGTGTATCAAACAAACTATTCTTTATGACATTGGCTAAAAAGACTATTGTGTCATAGTGTAGAACTTATTTTGTGAGTTCATGTGTGTGAGCTACAAATACTGCTACAGTGTGACAGTAACAGGCTGCAGTATAAACCAGTGTAACACATGTCCCTCTAGTGGTTATGAAGGCTTATGCAGACATAATAGTACATTTATGAAAACTCCATGGAAAGTTGAAGAACACTCCTCTAAGTAAAACAAATTGTGTGTGGACTGAAAACAGTGTCTGTCAGTTTTCAAGCTTCCTCAGCTACAGAACAGTACTTTCAATTTAGAGCATATCTAGCTATAAAAGTAGTTTCTAGTTTTCTGTAAAAAAATATTTCAAGCATCAAAAGTGTAGGCTAGCCTATTTAGCCTACATACAGGTTTACAACAAAAGAAATAAATAGAGAATTGATTGCCCTGACCAATAAGTCGAAATAAAATGAGTGAGAAAAGTAATATGTCTATTTTTTATGCAAGTGTTCATAAAACTATGGCCTCTTCTAGAAATATCCAATGTAGTTTGCAAAAAGTGTCCACTAGATGGCAGCAAGTCACTTTTGTTTCTTCCAACACTCTTCGAAGTAAATAAAGGAAGTGTTATGCTTAAACCTGTTAAAGGCTAAATGACAAAATGGAGACTGAATTTAAGCACCAATTAAGGTAAAGACCTTACAATTTTATGCTATATTCATAACGAACATTTCATCTGTTTCTGAAGGAAACTTAATCAAAAAAATTAAGTTGTCCGTTTGTTAGTTTTTCTGTTTGTCCTTTTTTATAAACCCTAACATGTTGTTTATTAGTTCAAAGTGTTTTTGACTTTAGCTTTTGAACCAGCTGTGTTTATTATGTTAACCTGTTATGTATAATGTTAACATGATGTATCGGTTACCTAGAGTTTTAATTTTGCATGAAATTTTATGACCGAATGAATAGTTAAAGCAAACCTTTCACTATTTATGACAGATTATGAGAATGTCAGAGCTATGAACACCATGTGGTGTATGAATTATTAATACAGTTCTGATGTTTCATGCATTTTTACAGCCTTCCCACACACATTTAATGTTCTGTGAGAACAAAGATAACATTGAATCTGAGAATGACACGGCTCTTAAATGTGTTTTAAAGGGTTCTTTAAGATTTAGAGGTAACAAACTCTATCTATCTATCTATCTATCTATCTATCTATCTATCTATCTATCT
>CAIGQQ010034734.1:1737396-1761955 GCA_903798035.1 Danio albolineatus | reverse complement strand
TATCTATCTATCTATCTATCTATCTATCTATCTATCTATCTATCTATCTATCTATCTCTTTTTATAATTCATATTACCTCGAGAAACTTGAGAATCATCTACATAGTAACAGTACAATACAATTGTATGTAATTTATATTTAATATATTTTTAAATATGACTTATAGCAAATATGAATTTTCAGTAAATCAGAATTCCACCAAAACTGTACTGCGTAACTCCTCTGTAATCAAAACATTTGGTATTGTGTCTAAAAAATGAATATAATATATGAATACAATATATTTCTGAGAACATGACACCTATTTTATGCAAAATAAGCTTTAAATGATAACATTTGCGTTGCCTTTTATATCAAGGAGCACAATGGAAATAAGTTTTGTTTTTAAAACTTTGTGTATATCCTTGACAAAGTGTATTCACTTCTTTTCTGTCAAAAAAAGAAATGGCACCAGTAGTTTTATAGAAAAAAAAAAAAAAAAATTTACTCAAACACTCATAAATTAAATAAATAACACAAATTAACGAGACACACATACACACTATTACATGTTAGAATATATAGAATTTTACTGGATTGATGTACTAAAATATTTAAAGAATTATTTCTATAAAAGTAGCTTACTTTTACATTTTTTAAATTCTACCAGCTGTTAAAAAAATAAAATAAAAAAAGACTTTAAAATTCTCATTTTCTTTAGATTTATGATATTGTTTAATTTTGTGAACTACTGATTACATTTCTTCAGAATTTATGTATAAACATACATATCAACACCTTCAGCATTTTAAACTTTTGCTGTGTTCCAGGAAAGCCCATAAAGCTGATTATTGCACTTCAGCATGGCCATGTCTGAGGTTTTGTCTGAGTGCTCACATCACAAAGGTAATTAACTTAAGCAAGACAGGCAATTAGTGAGAGGAAGGTGCTCTGGTCAGCAGTGTTAACTCAACTGCTTTTTGTTAACCAGAGCAGAAAACCGCTGAGGATGTGCTGAAAAAGAGCAACTCCCTTCTCTCTCCATCACAATACTGCGCCTCAGTGGTGTCGAATTGAGGTTAATGGATCCAAATAGCCTTCCATATCACACTGTTGTATCAGATTTCATAGCTTTTATAGTTTAATAGCATCCCAGAACATGTACTGAAATTATGGATCTCACCACTAGGTGATGTCAGAGCACTTTAAATAGCAAGTGGTTTCCATGTGCTTCTGTCACAGGGTCTCCTGGCAGCTCTGACATCATTCAAGTTTGTAAAATACTTGAGTAATTTAAGATGGTTGAACTTGAATATTATTTCTGGGGATGCTCAATTAAAGTACAGATCGTCTACTTGTACTAGAGTACATCTCTGAAGAAGAAACTGTATTTTATCATTAATTTTATTTCAACTAAAAAAGTAGAATCCCTCAGTGAAAAATACCTGGAAATTAGCAGTTTTGTGTGTTTTTCATTCATGATTCTATTTTATGTTTCCCCCGTTTATCTATACTTTTGAATTGCATTATGGGACCTTGATCTATCTTCCAACAACTTTTAACCTTGATAAGTTTGAAAGTGACATTTTTAATATTGGCTAGGTTGGTGTGGTATATTACCATACAGAAACCTGGTACTAAACTGCCAGTACACTTTCTGGTATTTTACAGACTTATTTCATTCATTCATTCATTCATTCATTTTCTTTTTGGCTTAGTTCCTTTATGAATCTGTGGTCGCCACAGCGGAATGAACTGCCAAATTATCCAGCACGTTTTGTTACCCACTGCTACTAAAATGTCAATACAAGCCACTTTTTAAAACTTGAATTATCAACATATGTGCGAGATCAACATCCCATAATGAAATTCACAACTGTAAATAAATGGAATACACTTGAGAATCACAAAATACAGAAATTGTTTGTTTGTTTTTGTTTGTCTTTTGTTTAGGTCAAATTTTTTATCTTATACAAGTTAAAAATGGTAAATGAAAAAGTGAATAAAAGAAAAAAGTAAATCAAAATGGCTTAAGATGCAAGAAACAATCGTAACTCACAGCAAAAAGGTCGTTGTGTGGATTTCCTCCGGGTGCACCGGTTTCCCCCACAGTCCAAAGACATGCAGTACAGGTGAATTAAATAAACTAAATTGGCCGTAGTGTATGTGTGTGTGAATGAGTGTGGATGATTCCCAGTACCGGGTTGCAGCATGAAAGGGCATCTGCTGTGTAAAACATATGCTGGATAAGTAGCCGATTCATTCCACTGTGGTGACCCCTGATAAATAAAGAGACTAAGCCAAAGGAAAATGAATGAATAAATTTGATTACTTTGCTTTTTGAATCAGATCTCCTATAAAAAGAACAGTTTAAAGGAACATTTAAAATACTTATAATTGTAAATCTTACTTAGTTGGTGTAGATAAATGCTATTATAATTATATTTTGACTATTATACACTAACTCTTTAAAAACAAAGAACACAATAATTATTTAAGGCTGTATATTGGGTTTCATTCTGCTGCATTTTATTTGTTGGATTATGCATTTAATGTATATTTTTGCCATTTTCCATTGCAATATCCCCTGTTTCACCAAACATTTGTACTGTATGTGTGTCTGACAAATTACTTTATTATATTTATTTAGCAAGCAGCATGGTGGCTCAGTGATTAGCCCTGTCGCCTCACAGCAAGAAGGTCGCTGGTTCGAGTTCCGACTAGGCCAGTTGGCATTTCTGTTTGGAGTTTGCATGTTCTCCCTGTGTTTGGGTTTTCCAGGTGCTCCAGTTTCCTCCAAAGACATGCGGTATAGGTGAATTGGATGAACTAAATTCGCCGAATAGTGAATGAGTGTGAATGTGAGAGTGTATGGGTGTTTTCCAATACTGGTTTGCAGCTGAAAGGCCATCCGCTGTGTAAACATATGCTGGATAAGTTGGTGGTTCACCCCGCTGTGATGACCTCTGATGGATAAAAGGACTGAGCCAAAGGAAAATGAATGAATGAATATTTATTTTATTTTACATTAGAGGATAATTCAATATGATAAATAATTTTTACTCTTGTATTTTTTCTTTTTTTTTTAGGGTACTTTTTCATTTGTAATATTAACTGATTTAATAACTTTTTTACTTTTACTCATGTATATCTTTGGCCAGATACTTTAAATGCGTTCAGTTTTCACCCAGTATCTGTTCTTTCACTTGAGTTTAATTTTCGATTTTTTTCATGTGTGAGGGAAGGCAGCCAGACAGTAGAAGCACAGACAGGTCACCCTGCCCTATTCACATACATCAAATAAGCCATACAGCACCTGAAGCACAGAGAGTCTGCCTTTATTTGTCCACGGTTCAAATAAAGGTCATTAAGCAATGCAGGCCTTTGATACTTCAGTGGATGTAATTTCTGCTTTGTATGAGGTGAGGTCAGTCCTGGAGATGAAGAAATGGAAGCAAGTCATTCAGAAACAGTCGGAAGTAGTACAAAATGTCATTTTGTATTTAAAGCCTTCGAAAAATGTCCAATGGAATTTGTATTTTGAAAATCTTAGGTTTACAGATCATTAGTTGCTAACAAGCCACAAAACAGACAAAGATCATCTACACAATCAGTTGATCAAAATCCTCTGACAGAAAAAAATGACATAAAAGTTCCATAAATAATAATACCAAGGGAATAAGTTATTTAAATTAACAAAAGAGAAAGCAAAAATAACAACTGTTAGTATAATGTGATATCATAAAAAACAACATATTTCTAAAGTCAAGCCACTTAATTTGTATTTAAGTAAGTCATCTTAATATTTTTAAAATAGAATAAAATACTATACTGTGTGCCAGCCAATCAACCCTTTTAATGGATTCACCAATAAAGAAATATTTCTTTAGCATTTCCTTGTTCTAAATGTTTATCCATTGAACGCAAAGAAGAAACTCTGAAGAATGTTGTAAACCAGCAGGTATTGACATCCATATTCAGAACAAAAATACTATGAAGGCCAATAGCGGCTGCTTTGCAACATTCTCCAGAATATCCTATTTTAACTTAAGAAGAAAAAAACAAGTGTTTTTACAAGTGGAGGATGAAGTATGTAACAAGTGGAGGATGAGTAAATGCTGACAGAATTTACATTTTTGGGGGAACTACTGCTATAATTAGTCTGCTGGCTCACACCACAAATCCAGCTGTCATATACACTGTAAAAAATATTATGACAAGAAGTCAACTAACAAATATGTTTATGTTCATTCATTCATTTTCTTTTCGGCTTAGTCCCTTTATTAATATGGGGTCGCCACAGTGGAATGAACCGCCATGTGTTTTTATGCAGCAGATGCCCTTACAGCTGCAACCCATCTCTGGGAAACATCTAAACACACTCATTCACACTCATACACTACAGACAATTTAGCCTACAATTCACCTGTACTACATGTCTTTGGACTTGTGGGGGAAAGCGGAGCACCTAGAGGAAACCCACGCGACCACAGGGAAAACATGCAAACTCCACACACAAATGCCAACTTATGTTGCTTTAACTTATTTTAATACGTGAATCAGGTTTCAACAACATTTTGTAAGTTCTACAAAATTTAAATTATTATTTTTTATTTATATTTTTCAGTTTGATTGTTGTGAAGTTGAGATGATTAAAAAAGTTCATTTGATTCAACTCAAAAATTCAAAAAGCAAGCATTGAACAGCTTTATCATTGGAAAGTAACTTTTACGCTCACTTTGAAAAAATAAAAAATAAAATGAAAATAAAAGAAAATGAGAGAGTAAGTTTCAGCTTTCTACTTTGTGATGAATTTCTTTACACCATCTCTATAATTAGGGCAACTAAACAGCGACAATAATTAATGCATTATTTACATTAGTTATTACAGATAATGTAGAATAATAGTAAATTAAAATGTATTTATTTGTTTTTCAAATGCATTCATGTATGTAAAAAAATATGTATTCATAAATCAGTGGCATTACTTAAAGAGCCCATATGGTGGGTTGAGAACGGTTAAATTTCACTTTTTGAAGTCCCAAACAACAGGATGATATGTATGCAAGGTTAAAAAACACTTTCGATGTCTTATAATATCTATTTATTTTTACCTCATTTTCCCACCGACTCCCATATGAATCGTCTGAGCGAGTCTTTTTCCCCCAAGCACCTCCTTTCCGTGACGCTACCACGTCACGTCACCACGTCACGTCCGTGTCAGGAGCCCGATGCCAGAACATATTGAAAACAAATCAATGCTTTTGTACAACAGCGTATTGCTATATTCTTCACCATAACAACAAACATTCAGTAATAATTAACACTTCATGGACTATTGTAAGCCAACAAATAGTTTCATTCGGCAGTAAGCAAAATGGCTACCGCTACATGCTGCACGGAGCAAACACAATACAGACAACTACATCCATATTTACCTTGTTACGGTCAACAAGACTGGAAGAACACGCAGGTCCAAATAAACTGGGTATTGATCCATCCTTTAACAACAACCGTGCAACAAATCCCGCGTTGTAAGCGTATAGATTGATGTAGCTCTCTTCAGAGAGATGACGCGAACACAGCACCGTGTCGGGGATATAATTCTCAGGTATTTTACCAAAAATAAACCTCAACCACTCCAGGTAGGGAAAAGAGGTTTCCAGGTAGGGAAAATAACACAGCTTTTCCCTCGCACTTCAGAGCACAGCGTCTGCGGGACATGATTTAACCGGAATGCCGATGAGTTTAGAAAAGTTAGCAGCAGTCGTGTTTTCCGGATCAATAACTCATGACCGAAACATTGTTCCTACACAAATAGCACCTCTTTTCAACCGTCGCAATGTATACAATCACCTACAACCTTATTTTCCTAAAAATGAGCTTTCCTACGCGCTGGACGCATCATATTAAACTCATCTGTGCCGGCGGCAGAGAGACCGGTCCTTAGGGACCGTCTACAAAGAGCAAAACGCGAAAACCAATACTACATAAGCAGTCAATAACTTCTCTCTAAATCTTTATACTGCCATCAAACAGTATAAAGATTTACTTAAATATTACTCAGATCACACGTCACTGCTGTCCCGCTGGTTATGCTACAACACTTACTGCAATACAGTGCTTGTTGTCTTCCACTTTTCCTTCCTGTCTGTGGGCGGGGCCGGGCAGTTCAAATTTTACCGGGGTCTGCGCGCGCAACTATTATGTTTCGCGTTGACGTCAAGCCGAAACGGCTAAAGACTCGTTCTAATAACGATTCATTTAAACAACAATGAGTCAACTCTTTTATATATAAATCAATCGTTTTAAACACTTTGCACTTTCAGATTTAAGCCTTAGCTGGACATTTCACTTTACTTAGAGCTGTGTAACACACTGCATGGAAGGTCATTTTCAAAAATCCATAATATGGGCTCTTTAATTTAATCATGACACATTTCCACTCATTTAAATTTCAGCTTATTTTAGGCAAATAGAACTCAAGAAACTTGTTTTTCTTTTGAACCAAAGACTTTAGAGTACACCACTAATGAATTAAACTTCTCTGAAACACACTTTACTCTTATTGAGCCAACTAATATCAATCACTTAATTTAGAAAAACTAAATTTTCTGTTAATTATTGCAGTTCAAACACCACAGCTATTTTAATCATGCTTGTATAGGTGACAGACTGACTGGAACTCACATCAGTACAGTTATTGCTTAATGAGTGAAACAACAAACACTGCTGCTAAAATGAAGCTGCGCTACTCTTCTGCAAGGTGGTAACCTCAAAACCTTAATTAAAACTCCAAATTTCTCTTAGTGAAGATTAAATTTTAACAATTCCTTCTCTTAACTTGAAACATCTATCACCTTTGTCAACATTTGCCCTCTTAAAAGGATAGTTAACCCAAAAAATAAAATTTAGTTACTATTAATTCTTTCCAGAGTGGTTGCAAACCTTTATGGGGTTCTTTCTTCTGCTCAACACAAAGAATATATTTTGAGGAAAGCTGAAAATCTGTAAACTTTGACATCCTTAGTAGGAAAAGCAAAGTATGGAAGTCAATGGTGACAGTTTTTTTCAGAGTATCTTATTTTGTGTTGAACAGACAAGTAAAGGGTGAGTAAATAATTACTGAATTTTACGTTTTGAGTAAACTATCCCTTTAATGCAATGCACACAAAGCATGCTGGTAACTACACATCCAGGTTGTGTATTACCTATCACAGTCCCTCCATGTTGTCTTAATACAAACAATTAAGTTTTATATTATTATTATTTTGTACAAATTTAAGTCAATTGAACCGAAAACAAATAAATTCTCCAAAAAATGACAAGAATTGTGTTGTTTTTATTTTTATTCTCATTTTTAAACAAGCAGAAAAAATATTTGTGTTCATCTCTGACATCAGACTCAGTTGTTAGAAAATAGCACAAACTCCACATGTTTTATTCTCCATGACAGTTTTCTGTTATTGTGTGGTAAAAAGAGTAGTCGTTTTCCTGCATTTGAGTCTACCTTCAGAAGTCGCTGTGATGTTTTGAGTTTGAGAGAGAGAATCTTTCATCGTAACAGTTTTGCCCACACGAAGGCTCCATCGTCTCTCTCCCTGGGGTCCTCTGGTGTGTTAACATGTTTTAACTGCTTTCAAGTACCGAGATACATGTTAAGGCAAGGCCCACACTGGTTCGCAGCATTCCTGAAGCATAACTAAGACATATAGCACATCAGTTTAAATGGAAAAAAAGTCATGTTTCTGCAGCTCCTGCACTGAAAAACCGAATAAAATAATAAATGCTTTCATGTGACTTTAACTCATTTTAATAAGTTTGCCAGGTTTAAAAAATAAATTATAGTTAGTTTACTTATTTTTTTTAATTCAGCTAGATTGATTTATGTTGAGACGAAAAGTTAATTTGATAAAACAAAAAAATTAAGGTTGCATTTTCTGGTTGTTTTTGACAGTGTGACAAGACTTTAAAATGATACTGATTGGGGGAGGTATAATTAGATGCATATGGTTTTCAGGTGTATTTTACTTTTTCAAAGTAAAAATTTTAAAGATTTTAAATAATTATTAGTATTTCGGGGCTGCTCTGTGATGCTTAAAATGTATCTGTTATATGTGATTAAATGACTCTTGTTAAATATGCCTGACAAAATATTTGATATATGAAATATTGTTAAACATTCTTGTTAAAATGTAAAACCCAACATTGCTGACACAAAAACTAAATATTATGCTTATTATATTTATTTATATGTATTGATATTGCTTCCTCAATGATGTTTCTTTTGTTGTTGTTGTTGTTGTGGTTGCCCTATAAAATACCGATAAACTTAATGATGATGATAACATTTTCATTAACCATGACTTTTAAATTATTATTTTTTAAATATTAAGCAGTGACACAGTTGTATGTTTTTTGAATATTTTCTTATTAAATATTTTAATATTCTATTTTTTTGTAATATTGACATAATTCAAAATTAAAATAATGATGTCACTCTTTATTATTATTGGAAGTAAGATGTTTTTGTAGGTCCACTCTGCGTCTGGTTTACCTTTAGAGGTCGTGTTTAGCAAAGGATTGTGTAAACCATCAAAGTAGCCAATGTTTGGTCTGTTGCTGATTTATTGAAATTTAACTCTGAAATTTAAGGGATGCTTATTTCCCTCCTCTTCACTTTTACAAAAACACTGTGTTTTCCTTCACTGCAATAACCAGTGGCTTGCGTTTCTCTGGCTTGGCAAAGATTAGCACATTTTCCGCTTAGCGCAGGGACACACATTCATTCTGTTATGTCTTGGCCTGTGTTGCACACCACTAAAACACTTGTTTTACCTTATAAATGACCTACCGGTGAGGGAACCACATTACAGTTTGGAGTTGTTAAATGCTCCATTATGAATCATTAGCTGGAAGCTTGCTGGATGTTATTTTTTGAGAAGAAATCATAATTTATGTTAACTCCCTAAATCCCAAAATGCATGAGTCTAATGGAGGCACGTGAGTCTCAGTACAACGTTTAATGCGACTCTGTATCTTTTAGATGAGCTCTTCTGGTGATTGCTGTTAGTCCTAAGTATATTGATGCATTTGGTTGAGTGGTACGATGTTATGAGTCTGTGGGGAAACTGGCCTGTCTTGATGCACTATATGGAACCAGGATTTTGCCTCGTGAAGACATCTCAGTTTCAATGTAGTGTCTAAGAGTGACACAAGTAAAATAGTGAAAAAAAAATATTTAGTTTCTAATGCCTTAATGCACTATACTTGTATAATAGTACTTAAAATACTTATAATAATAATAATAATGACAATAATAATAATAATGATAATAACTGAGGCCCTAAAAGCACATGCTGATGGACAAAAAAAACAAAAATCGCAGGACAAATTGTACTGAGAACTGTTTTGCATTCTAACAAGAGTTTTTTTACGGTGGCCGAGAAAGGTTAACGCACTGCAATTTAAGAAAGCACATGCAATAACAAAAAACACCAGCAAATTAAGAAACGATCTTCATCAATTTGACAACACACCTGTTACAAATTCTCACAACACAGACAACGGAAGAAACGTGCAGCAAATTAGTCAAAACACAAACAACAAAAGAAACGCGCAGTAAGTTGGTCAAAACACAAACAACGGAAGAAAGCGCGCAGCAAGTTGGTCAAAACACAACGGAAATGTTTCAAGAGGAGCCAAAAACATGACGGACCCAGCTGAGATACGGACCCGCCGTGACTGTTGTTCAGTGAAGTGATTGGTGGTCTTTGAAAGGTGTAATATCCTGATTACACGATTCCGTTGTCTTTTGTAAATTATCAGTCTAATTAATGATCAACTGAAACTTTGCGTTATTAAATAAATTAACATCTGTATATCAGCTGGGTCCGTCATGTTTTTGGGTCCTCTTGAAACATTTCCATTGTGTTCTGACCAACTTGCTGTGCGTTTTTTTCCGTTGTGTTTTGACCAACTTGCTGTGCGTTTCTTCTGTTGTCTGTGTTGTGAGAATTTGTAACAGGTGTGCTGTCAAATTGATGAAGATCGTTTCTTAATTTGCTGGTGTTTTCTGTTATTGCATGTGCTTTCTTAAATTGCAGCGTGTTAAGCTCTCTTGTGAGAATTTGCAACAGGTGTGCTGCCAAATTGATGAAGATCGTTTCTTAATTTGCTGGTGTTTTTTTGTTATTGCATGTGCTTTCTTAAATTGCAGCGCGTTAACTTTTCTCGGCCACTGTAATTTTGCATCAAACTTCCAGATTTGTGAGTGCAGGTTTTTTTTTTTTTTTTTTGGAAAGCACAAACTTTGTAGTTGGAACACGAACGCATCTAATATTTTCCCCCATCACATTTCACTTTTAATAGGAATATCATATTTTTGAATTCAACCCAAAAAGTAGGGTTTTATTTTATATATATATATTTTATACTCTATGATAGGGGATCTGCCAACAGACAACTTGCAGATATTACACATCAGTTGAGGCTATGTAGTTCCTGTAAACAAAATGTTCAATAATATAGCCTAAAATTAATTCTCAGTGATAAGTAATTTAGATTGTGATCTGAAACGGAACAGCTTTTGCAGAAGCTTTTTGACAAATTATTTCTCAAAAATACACTGCTGTCATTTGTATTTCAGAGAGGTCCTTCATGCTTATCAAGATTGCACTTCCTTTATCGTAAAAGCAGTAATATACATTTGTAAGATATTATTACGTTTAAATATACATGTTTGTTTGTTTTTTGTTTTATATTTTTAAATAATTCTTAAATGGTTCATTTGGTTTTTCAACCCCCATGGTCTTCAGAATCGTAATCATGTACCTATACAATATTATCATTTAAAAGGCGCCTGCCCTGTACTAACATTTGTTTGTTTCGCATTATATCTGCATTAATTCTTTTGGAGATGGGTTTCACTGTGTCATTTGACAATATTTGCTGTATCCATTTCTATAATTTACTAATGCTGATGAAAGTTTATCTTTGGATCTTGGTAAATATACTTTCTCTTCTCCTAAATGTGACTGTTAGGTCAGATCCACAAAGGGCAACTCAGTTTCCCTTCAAATGAGCAAATACTATAACACAGGAACAATGTTCTAGTCATGTACCAGGGAGAAGGAAGTGAAGAAAACAAAGCACCTTTATCTGTTCCAAATGAGCAGCCCTCCCACTGAAACTGGCTCTCACTGCCTTACATCATCTGTGTGCGTGATGTCAGACTGGACGAATGACCTCAGGCTAAAAAAATGACCTGATCCACTACAGTCCACGATACACTCACGGACTAACATTTTGGATAGTTTCTATGGCAAACAAAAATTATAAATACTACATAACGTTTTTAACTGTATGCAGTCACGCCATATTATTTTGGGATGCTGTTGGTAGATCTCATGTGAATGACAGGTTGCCCCGCCAAATAAACGTAGGGCTATTAAAGAACAGATTTTATTCAAGAGGGATTCAAAATAATGACATATGTGGATGATTTTCGTGTAACTGTAAGAATTGATAAATTGGTGCCGTGACCCGGATTTGAGTGACGAGTAGGTAGGTCAGCGTGTAATAGATGTCAGTTTGTATAGAAGCTGTTCAAATAAACTCATTCAAGAAATAAAATTCAATTAATTCATGGAGAAGTGTGAGTACAGCTGAATGTGTTATGTTGGTGCCGTGACCCGGATGAAGTGGGGTTTCTGGAAAATGAATGTTATGAGGCCTGGTAGTGAGAGTTGTATGGTAATCCTCATTCCTCCGGCTGTCAGAGGTGCACCAGAGGCTGCAGACTTTAGCATCTTTGTTACTGTGCCTGCTTCCCGTGCCAAAAACAGCAGCTCGATTTCTGCTCTTAGAATTATGAGTAAAACCAGAACCACTACTTTGGTGCTGGGACCTGAATGGGAGTGAATTTGTAAGGTGCGTGTAACAGCGTCCAGTTAGTAGAAACTGTGTGGGTAATCATCACTCCCCTGTCGTTTTGCATCATTAATACTGTGCCTGCCTCTTATGCAGAAAACGACAGCTTGATTCCCACTTGGAAAGATATGAATAGAACCGGAGGTGTTACATTGGTGCCATGACCCGGATGGGAGTGAGGTTTAGGAAAATGTGATCAAGGAGCAGTGTGGGTGAACATCGCTCCCCTGACCTCAAGAGGTGCACTACAGGCTGCAGTCTATGGTGTCCTTGTTAGAACACCCGGCTCCCATGCTGCAATCACCAGACTGAATCACATCTCAGTTGGTGTGAATACAAACAGAACAATAGTGCTATGACCCGGATGTGAATGGGTTTTTTGGGGTGAGAGGCCCGTTAGTAAGATCTGTATGGGTAAATATTTTGTCATTTATTTGATTTCATATTTCATTTTCATACTAAACTCTTATTACAGTTTTTCATTCAGTGGCACCTCTACTGGCTGCATGGTTTACTCAGTAAATGTAAACGTTGCAGCTAACAAAGGTATGCTGCAGTCTTTAGAGTTCTTATTATCAAGATGACTCCCTTTCTGGCTTAAATACTCCTTGAAGTTGTTAGAGTTTAACCAAAAGGGGTTACAATGTTACCATGATGTGGTTGAGTGAGGTTTATGGGGTTAGGTAGCAGCTGTGAGGGTAAAAATTACGCCCCTGACCTCAAGAGTCACTCTAGAGGCAAAGTGGCCTTAAGGGTCCTTGTTGTCAGGCATACATCCCAGACTTGACAACTTGGATTCCTTAGAATAGTGTTAAACTGGGGTGTTACACTGGTGCTGTCATCCAAAGGGGACTGAAGGGGTAAAGAAGGCCAGCACATCAGTTATTTCCAGTTAGGCAAATGTTTCTGGTACAGTGTGCATCTGTTTTGGTATTGCAGCTTTGACCCAAAATGCCCTCATTAACTGGACTAAGAATAAAAGCATGCAGTGAGGTCTGAGTGTGTGTGTCTGTCTGTGATTTAGGGGCACAGCATGAGTTAGTCACAACCTGTCAGCGAGGCTGTGATCACACTGATTTAGAAAGGCTCTGTTGTCAGGCTGGAAATAAACTCAGACTGTCTTGTTGTGCGGCTGGGTACTGCTTCTGCATAGAGATTTACAGTATTTCTTACTTCTTACGCTTCTGTTGGTAGTGTTAATCAATCCATTTGCCGGAGCATCAGGTAATGTGTCGAGGGGTAAGAGGATTATGGCACCAGATATTCCTCTGCCATTCGACTTTTTTTCCAGTCAGGAGTGTCATTGGTGAATTCTGGCTTGCTTTAAAAGTGTCCAGGGGCCCACGGACTTTGTCAGGAAGCTACAGCTGCTGATATGGATAAGCTGTAATCCAATTCTCAGGCCTTAGCACTCATACAGGGTCAGGTGGGACCCCCGACGCTGCAGAGACTCACGAGCAGAGAACTGCCCTATTATAATAGCACTGATGAGGTAATTGAAGATAAATTTAGAACTGAATGATCTGGTGGGTGGAAGCAGAAGAGATGAGAGAGAAAAATGAGAGAGAGGTTTAGAAATGTTTAGACAGGACAAAGCTTCTTTTGTCATGCCGAAGACGATATTGGATAACCTAAATAACCGTGAATATATTATTTGTACCTGACAGTTTCTGTCAGTAACTTTCTTGGTGAAATCTGTTGATGTTCAATCTCTGGCTAGCTTTTTATCCACAATGTTTAGGTGGTAAGTAAAATGTTTGAATTTATAATGAAGGTGGGAGTGTGGAATAGGCGGAGGGGTCTATACTACTACTGATGTTGCTTCCGCTGCCTTTCAAATGCTTCACCTACCACCTGTGCACAAATCAACAGCGCAACTGGGTTGTAACGTATGTTATCAGTTTGAGGTAAAAAATGCTCTGAGATTTGAATATTTCAGCAATTTTGTGAGGTGATGAGCTTCATACAAGATCTGGCAACTTGACAAACATGGACAAAAAGTGTTTTTTCGTCATTTAATTGGGCCATACAAATTAAGGGAGTTTTCTAGGAGAAATAACAACACGAGAGAAAAACCTTTTCATTCGAGAGGAGAACATTGTACTGAGCCTGTTTTTTCTCAAGGTTTTTTTTTCCTTCACTTTGGTCAAGTTTGTGGGTGAAATTTGTTCCTCTCCACTGTCGCCACTGGCTTGCTTGGTTTGGGACTTGTGGAGCTGCGAATCGTTGGATTTGTTCTTCAGTGTTTGGGTTTGGGTTTCAGCAGTGAAATTTACATTACACTGAACTAAACTAAACTTAACTTCAACTCTAAAAACTGGACTGAAGCAGCTTTAATTTACTAAAAGTTCTGTGTTAAGCTGCTTTGACACAATCTACATCGTAAAAGCACTATAGAAATAAAGATGAATTGAAATTGAATTTGGAAAAAATGTTAGCAGGTATTAGGCATGGGACAATAACCGTTTTCATGGTATACCGCACTATGGAATAGTCAAGATTTTCATACCGCCAAAATTTTCTGTATATCGTTCCTAAGGTATGTGTAAGATTTTTTTATTTACTTTTTTTAAATTGTTTTTTAGGTGTAAATTTTAAAGAAATTTGTGTTTTTGAAACAAATGAAAACCACAGAAGTTAATGATTCACTTGAATTATTTAGCCTGACATGTATAATATTTTAAATGTTTCTCAAAATAAAATTGTGTTCAAAGGGGGAAAAGATTTTGTTTTTTTAGCCAGACATTTAAATATTTTAGATAAATATAAATATATATAATATAAAAATATTTTAGAGCACTAAACACAATACCGTCATACCGTGAAACCGTGATATTTTTATCCAAGGTTATCATACCGTCAGAATCTTATACTGGCCCATGCCTAGCAAGTATGTCAATAATACAATTTATGCACATCTTGTTATTTCAGAATACTTCTGCCTGCTTGATTTGTCTTACTATTATTATCAGAGCACACTAGCTTCTTTAAGTAGAGGACATATATGACACTGCATGTTTGCAACATTGCAAATATACTTGCTATAAAATTAACCACTGACAGATATTTCTTAATATGCTTTTATCCAGTGATTATCACTTTGTGCCATGTTCTGAAAAGCAACCAATTGTTAATTTCAGAATTTTGCCAACTTTGGTTTCCATGGCTTCCTCCTCAAGCATGACTCTTCTCACAAGCCTCTGTTTTATGCTCTGTCTGACTTCTAATCCTTTACAGTTTGCAAATGTTTGTAAAATTATCTATCAAATATATCAACTGATCTCATCTTCTGCTGAGAGAATAGGCTGTTTGCTGTTGGCACTGGTTACTGTGGCAGCAGTCAGCATCATTTCCCTACTGAACAGCAGCCGTTTCCAAGGACTATTCTCCTCCTGGGCTTTATCATACCATCATTAGTGCTGAAAATTGAAAAGTATGATGTAATGCAGGCTAATAGTCACACAACCCATGTTGTTGAGCTATTGCAAACACAAATGGTTGGAGTGTACAGACCAGATGATGGATGAACTGATTTGTAATTCATATGAAAAGCTGGCACACTTCCAGTCCTTTTGGTTTTGAAGTAAGCATGAAATCAATTTTTATGAAAGATTGCAGGGTTTATCCGTGCACATCATTTTTTATTCATATGTCCTTGTATTTTTTTTTTTTTAGCAAAATATCTTTCCCTCCCTCTTGAACAACATCTCTTCTTAGTTTACACATTTACTGACACGAGGGCGTGACAAACCTCTCACTCACATCAGATACACCAATAGCAAACCACAATCTTTAAACCATCCAGTCAACTCCCCAGTGGACAAAATCAAGTCCTGTATTATATTTTTATCTTGTTGAAAATGCTGTTTCACTTTAAATATGCCACAAACGGCATCTGCGATTTACGAATTAATCCTACTTTAAAATATTTATAAAACAGATACAAGTAGAGACAATCTTTGTGTTGTTTGTGTCAAGAATGTGTGAACGTTTTTGGGGGGAGTCAATAGTTATAAAGGTCATTTATGTAAAGTACTGAAATGCGTAAACTATTTAAATAAGAGCTTTTGAGCAATCAGAATTTTAAATCTAATTATTTATGATGTGGCTAATAATCAACGTAATTACTTGACATTTACTCAAACAAGATATTTGAGAGAAAAATTATCCACAAAAGAAATGGTGATTGGCGATGCAGTGGCTCAGTGGTTAGCACTCACAGCTAGAAGGTCGCTGGTTCGTGTCCCGGCTGGGTCAGTTGGTATTTCTGTGTGGAGTGTGCATGTTCTCCCATGTTGGCGTGGGTTTTTCCTGGTGCTCCGGTTTCCCCCACAGTCCAAAGACATGCTTTATACTGTAGGTAAATTGAATAAAGTATGTAACTGAGTGTGTATGGATGTTACCCAGTACTGGGTTGCAGCTGGTAGGGCGTTCAATATGTAAAACATATGCTGGATAAGTTGGCGGTTCTTTCCGCTTTGGTGACCCCTGATGAATATAGGGACTTAGCCGAAGGAAAATTAATTAATTAATTAATTAATTGTTCATTTATTCATTTTCTTGTCGGCTTAGTCCCTTTATTAATCTGGAGTCGCCACAGCGGAATCAACCGCCAACTTATCCAGAATATTTTTAATATTTTTAATTTAGAATATTTATACCTAATGTCTTTAGACTGTGGGGGAAACCGGAGTACCCGGAGGAATCCAACACAAACACGGGGAGAACATGCAAACTCCACACAGAAATGCCAACTGAACCAGCCGGGGCTCGAACCAGCGACCTTCTTGCTGTGAGGCGAATGTGCTACTCACTACGCCACTGTGGCGCTATTAATTAATTAATTAAAATGTAATTTGCTTCATCACGTTCAGTTATGAGTCTGGGCTCATAAGTGTGAGTGCTATCATGTCTGCACTAATCTAGATGATTTTGAAAATGCTGTTTTCATCTGTGTCCACACTGTCATTTCCAGTTGTTTCCCAAAAGTTGATCATCTGCACTGAAACGACTGAACAACCTTTTCATCACTGTACTGTGCATGTGTGTTAATGTATTTATTTACTTTCCAGCTTGGCAATATGTTGAGGAAAAGGCAAGTTTTTTAAATGGACTGCTAGTGAGATGAAATTGTTACTGCAAGTAACACAAGAGTATAAAGTTGCAATTGTAAGTGAGAATATAAACTGGGAGATGTGCCAAAACTCAAACTGACATTAATCTTTAACAATGCTGTCAAAATGGAGAACATCCAAAACAACTAGGACACATTCTTGCTCAAAAAGGTGTGCAACATTTTGTAACTATTTCCGGGTTGAGAACGACACGTTATCTGGAAATGGTGTACAAGTTTTGAAACATAATATTTGTAATATACCGTATGTTGCATGTTTTATATCTGTGAAATCATTCATTCATTCATTTTCTTTTCGGCTTAGTCCCTTTATTAATCCGGGGTCACCATAGCGGAATGAACCGCCAACTTATCCAGCATTAGTTTTACGCAGCGGATGCCCTTCCAGCCACAACCCATCTCTGGGAAATACATCCATACATTGTCATTCACACACATACACTACGGACAATTTAGCTTACCCAATTCACCTGTAGCGCATGTCTTTGGACTGTGGGGGAAACCGGAGCACCCGGAGGAAACCCACGCAACCACGGGGAGAACATGCAAACTCCACAAAGAAATGCCAACTGGCCCAGCCGGGGATCGAACCAGCGATCTTCTTGCTGTGAGGCGAACGTGCTAACCACTAGGCCACCGTGGCGCCATCTGTGAAATCCAAATTGGAATTTATATGTAATTTGCATATATTGCCATTAATCAAATTTCTATGTGGGACGTTAACCAAATCATCAAACATAGCGTCAAATAAGAAAAGTTTTTTTTGTTTGTTTTTTTTTTGTAGGAAAAGTTCTTTATTTATACAGTATTTAACATGAACAACCTAGCTGGAACAAGCTAGACATATTTAGAACAGTCTAGCAAATATTTATAACTGTTTAATGGCTGAAATGTTGCTCATATATGAAACAATCAAATTATTTAGCTACACTTCCGTTTTTCGTTGTATATGTTTGTGTTTTTTATTTTTCCCCGTTTACTTATGCTTTTCAGTTGCATTATGTGACTTTAATCTTGAACTATTATGAAAATATGCATGCTGGGCGTCACAATGTGTAGTTGACCAAGCACATTGTGCCTGAGTTCATGTACACAACCTACTGAACCACGAGCTGGGGAGATAAAGTGAACTAATTGAAATGTACCCTTGTTGTGTTGGAATTCATGATTCGCATCTGTGAAAAGTAACTCTCCACATTTCTTTGATCTGATTAGCCATCACTGGTATTTTGACTGAGAATGGGTGCTGTTGAACATTTAACTTTAATATCTTTATATAACCAAACAGGTGTGACATAAACTATTGCTGCACATCATTGGGAAAAAAATGATATTGGGATTTTCTTTTTATTATTATTTATTTATATATTGATTTTGTTTTTTTGTTCGTTATACACTTGCAATCCATGCCAATTTCACCAGATGACCTGAATAGCCCAATTTGGAAAGAATTTATCCTTTTAAATTGATTGGGATGTTCAGCATTTGCATGACATACAATAAATTACAAGCAGACAATTACAACAGAGCAAAGAAACAAATGAAATAAACAGTTTTTATGGTTTTCTGGGGAGGTAAATAAACTGATTAATCAAATCAAATGTATAATAACAATACATTGTATAAATTAATAAACACAATTAATGTTTGTTAAAGCTGCAAATTTGCTAGAAATTCACACGCAGGCTCTAAAAACACGTGCAAATGAGAAACCTTCTTTCTTTTATGTTTAAAATTTGCATTGACTCCACAAATGATGTGTTCTGAACTTGTGTTGCTCAACATTATTTCAGATGTGCTCACATTGCGATTTGGATGCTGAAACAGTATATTGTTTAGCCCTAACATAAATATGAAATATTTCGCAATTCAGCAGGAGACTTGTCTGTGCCATTTACTCTATAGCTACTTGCTTGTACCAAATGATTCCCTTTGTGAGAGCAGATAATGTTAAAAGTCTTATGAGAGCCTTCATGCTCTGTAAGCCTCACTGCTCCCACAGCCCCCCTCCCCGCTCGCACACAGCAGTTATTCCTTTATTCCAGCTGAGTGGCCACATGCGGTTCAGGTGAAGTGCAGTCTGCTGTTTGCTCACACTGCTGTCAGGGTCAGGAGAGCACAGCCCTGTTAGTATCACTTCACATCACTGCTCAGACACACCATCACACATGTTGCCCCCTGCAAACATGTGCTCCGTCTGTTCCCTCTAGAGAGACACATTCTCCACCAGCAAGTGTGAACTAGTGAATGACCACTGATTTCCTTCGATCCTGAGTTACAAAGCAGATGAGCAGAGTTTATAGACAGCGGAAGTTCAGCTCATGCATGCATCTATCGATCTATCTGTCTGTCTGTCTGTTGGTCGGTCGTCAGTCTGGTTTGATAAGAAACTTTATTAAAATTATTCATTTTCACATTTGTATGCTGGCGTTTTTAAGTGCAATGACCGATGAAATAATATTAGTTTCTTTTATTCAGCTAGAACGAGTCAGCATGTTTGATTTGTCAATTTGTTTGGTAGCAGCTTGATATATTATTTATTTATTTACCTTATGCATTTATTTACCCTAAATTATACACAATGTCACAAGCAAATCATGTCCCATAACTATCAGTTAAATTATTTAGACACATTCATTTGGAATCATGCTTCAAATATTAAATATTGATCTATGTATGTTGAGTACATTATGTATTTATTTATTTATTAACTTGCCAATGTACCTAGCTGCCACCACCTATTTGTTTGAGCCCATGTAAGAATTTGTGCTTTAAATATTGTTTCATATATGACAATAAGTTATTATACATATAAAAGGATATTTTATTTATTTGTTTGGTAGTTAAATATGATGTATCCTTACGCTAACCTAATCTGATTTTAAGAGATTTTGAAGGTAATATTTAATCATTCATTTAATCATTCATTTAATCATTCATTCTGCAGTTTGCTTGCGCTCAGTTGGTATTCCAACCTTTTCATTCAGGGACTGCCCTGGATTACTGCACACGCCATAGTCACATTATGTCTATTATGGCATTATGTTTTTGAATATTATGAATATTTACAATTAATTGATAAATTATTGTTAATTTTCCCACTGATGATTCAAAAGATTTCTTCAAATGCCACAGTGAAGCCTGCTTAAAGCCATTGGTGCCCCAGCCAATAAAAAGAGAAAAAGTTATGTTATGTTATGTTATGTTATATTGTGTACGTTCTGGCCAACACTAACTAACTAGCTAACTCAGAATCTTATTATTAATAATCAATCTTTGTATATACTGTTCTATATCATTTTTATTAGTTTTAATCAATTTAAGATGTTTGACAACGTTAAGATAAATTTGTTGCATTTTGGCATGCTTTTTGACTTATGAACTATTTATGGACATAAAATTCAATAAAAAATATTCTGGATTTGAAGAATATGTGTCCCTGGCCTTCACTGAGCTCAAGTAATAGTTTAATGTACAGAAATTTATGAATAAACTTGACTTTGATGTCTTCAATAATAATGTCAAATAACCAACATTTTTCAAAATGGATATATCTCGTTTTGCAACGAAACTCTTCAAATATACATTGTTCTATTAGTAGTCTGTATTAAAGGTTGTTTAATTTAATCATTTTCCTTTCTTGATTTAATTTCAGTTGCTTCATAGAGTGCCAGAAATGTAATTTATGTGTGTCTGTGTATGTGTGCACGCCTGTGTGTGTGTGACTGTCGGTCTGTGCGTGTGTGCATGTCTGTGTGAATATTATTCTGGCCTGTTGCCAATGCTCTCAAAGAATGTCTATTATAAGGTGAGTGAAAGACTTAAGGGAATACATAAGGTAGCTGGGAATCACTGAATCAGCGATGAAGTGATTTTGCATGCTGCGTAGACTGTGACAGAAAAAATAAGTAATGGAAAACAGACACAAGTGCATTTTTGGTTTGCATTTCCAAAGAATTACAGAGATTGTGACAGATTATGATTATTTTTTTATTTATATAATAGGTTAATATCTTAATACATATATCTTATACAATAATCTCAAGAAAATGGCATTCTAATACACTGCTTCACATTCGGTGAAAAAAGTATGAATAAACAGCTCCACAATCTGATCTGCACAAATTAGTGATAATGTTAAAAGAGTGTATTACATTCATTTAAAACATAGAACCATCAAATGCATCAAATTGTTCAGAGAGATGTTGTGATGCTAATACTTCGACCCATTTATCAGTTAAATACATTTTTAGATAGCTGTTTATTTTAGGTTTTAATACAATCTAACAAACTTTGAATTTCAGTCCAAATCGGATGTCATTGTTCATTTTTCTCCATTCAACACATTTTAAATACATTTTAAACCATAATTTCAAGTTAAAACCATCAGTAATTTACTTGAGACTCTTCAAACCCTTTAAACTAGTCCTAACAATACACTTTGATATATTAGGTACATTAATTTGAGTTTAGTATATACGCAAATATATGCCACATGCTATACTGGATAAAATATGTTTAAGCTTTTACAGTCACAAAGATATGCGTTTTTCTTTTTTAAGTCAGCACAAATGTTTTAACCAGATACAACATTTATTTTAGATATAAATTCTGCAGCAAAAAGTTCACTTACCGTGACACAAAGTGCTAAAAACGGTCTGTAAATGATGTAGTGTGATTCCATTTCCATAACTTGTACAGTAAAGACTCTTCCTGTAAAGGCAGAATGTGAGAAATCATCTGTGGGCTCTGCAGCTTTATAGGTCTGGACTGCACATCAGTGCCACCTAGGCTTTAACACAAGTAGATCTGGTTGGTTCATGCTGTGTAGGAGGGGCTCCTGGTCCATGTGAAGCACTCAGTTTAGATTCAGAAATGAATATTCATGAGTTCATAATTCATGTCTTCAAATAAAATTATTTACATAATGTCAGCATTCAAATTTAAAATGTGTTGTGTGCTAAACTAAACAGATTGATGAATGATGGATGGATGGATGGATTAGATAGATAGATAGATGGATAGACAGACAGACAGACAGACAGACAGACAGATAGATAGATAGAAAGAAAGATTGATGGATGGATAGATGGATGGATGGATAGATAGATAGACGGATAGATAGATAGATAGATAGATAGATAGATAGATAGATAGATAGATAGATAGATAGATAGATAGATAGATAGATAGATAGAAAGATAGATAGATAGATAGATAGATAGATAGATAGATAGATAGATAGATAGATAGATAGATAGATAGATAGATAGATAGATAGATAGATGGATAGACAGACGGACGGACGGACGGACGGACAGATAGAAAGAAAGAAAGAAAGAAAGAATAGTAACATGTAATGTAGGTTCCAGTGTTGGATCTGAAACACAACAGCACAAAACATAAGAAACTGCTAGGTTTTAGCAATACCGACCCAATATTCATGTTCAAGTATAGAGTCG
Source organism: Danio albolineatus (assembly GCA_903798035.1). Taxonomy (NCBI): domain Eukaryota; kingdom Metazoa; phylum Chordata; class Actinopteri; order Cypriniformes; family Danionidae; genus Danio; species Danio albolineatus. Next base: position 1,739,448 of record CAIGQQ010034734.1, on the reverse strand, counting down.
AACGACAGGCTGTAATATAACAAACCAAATGCTTCACGTAAATCCAGCACAGAAGGTGCAAGCGCTTCGCCAATCAGATTGCCAGGCTCCGGTGCTTAGATAAGGAAAGCCTGCCAGCAAATGACAGGCCTACTGTTGCTGTTTTGCAGTCATGCAAAGCATCAGAAAGGAAGGAAGTGAGGCTCAGATCAACCAAAGCTCAGCCAGTAATGATTCATCTCATAACCTCCATTAGACTGTAAACAAAAACCACCCAAAAACCTGCTGAGTAGTGATCATAATTCAACCTTGAAAAACGAGATAGCTAAATGGTAAACTCTCAAGGCCTGATTCATAATTAAAGTTACACTTTGCTTTGATGGTCCACTGACGATATTCTGTTGACTGCAAAAGTAGCTCTGGGACTATTAGCATACTGTGAGTTAGTAGAATAAGATGCATTTCTTTAAATAAACTGGTAGCATAAACATATAACAGTCTACAAAAATCTAAAATGACAACTAGTTGGCACGTAGCAGTTGCAGTGTCAACAATATTTTTCAGTAAATAATATGTTGTGATTTATAACAAATAATTCTTTTTTTTCCTTTTTTCCCTCATTTTCAAAAATAAATTGATATGAAATAAGAAAGGAAAAATACATTCTTTGTTAAATGTATATTATGTCTTAGATATGATCATTAAAATGACTTAATTTACTGAAATATACTGTTGATTAACACTGCAACTGCTATGTGCCAACAAGTTGTCATTTGAGTTTTAGTAGACTGTTTACTAAAATTAGAGAGTATGAAATAAAAATGATCTTCAAGCTTGGACTTGATCTACCACCTGTGCTATGGGAATAGAATAAAATAGAATAGAATAGAATATTCATGGTTATTCTTTGCTAAAATTAGAGTTTGGTTACAATTTCCCCTAAACAGATACAGTAGTTCACCCAAAAAAATTAAAAAATAAAAAAATATATATACATATGTCATATGTACATCCAAGGAGTGATAAGTTAAACTCAAATAGAGGCCCCGTTTACACTAGTGCATTTTAGTTTTCAAAACGGCATTTAGCATGAAAACGATCCGCGTCCACACTAGTGTTTCCCCCAGCGTTTCTGAAAAAATCTCCCTCCACACTACTCCACCAAAAACGTATAGCACGTGACCATTCGCGCACTCTGGGCATGCGCGTTCAAGTATAAACAGGAAGCATGTGTCTCGCTGGTTCTTCACGGTGTAACCCCAAACCGGCGTTCTAAATAGGGCTTATGCCACATGAAACGCGAGCGATTAGCGAGTGCTCGAACAATAGCTTGCCTCTTGTGAATATATGCAGCTGTTGTAGTAAAAAAGCAGAGTTTAACCGCACAATAGCACCTAAAACGGATAATAGTTTAAACAACACTCCCATTTCTGTGTCCAGCAGCCACGCCTCCGTTTTCAGATGTCTCTGTTTTCCTCCATCCACACTGAGACGGAGCAGTAGTGTTTTAGAATGAGAACGGCCTCTCCAGTGTTTCCAAAACGCTCCGTTTTCGGGGCTCGAAAACTCCGGCATAGTGTGGACGGATGGCGTAATCGTAGCAAAACTTATGCGTTTTAAAATGAAAACGCATTAGTGTAAATGAGGCCTGAGTTAAATGTACACAGATTTTTTTGCTGTTTATAGGTGAATTGAATAAGCTAAATTGGCCGTAGTTTATGAGTGTGAGTGAGGTGTTTTCCGGTGTTGGGTTGCGGCTGGAAGGGCATCCACTGTGTAAAACAAATGCTGGTTAGGTTGGCGGTTCATTTTGCTGTGGCGACAACCGGTTTAATAAAGGGACTAAGCCTTAAAGCTCACCCTGAAGTGATCATGCATTTCTTTCTTTTGCTGAACACAAAAGAAGATATTTTAAAGAAAGCTGAAAACCTAATTATTCACTTCCATGACAGTAAAAACAAATGCTAAATGGTTACAGGTTTCCAGCTTTCTTCAAAACAGGGGTATTAAACTCGCGGCCCGCGGGCCAATTGAGGCCCGCAGGACGATAGTTTGTGGCCCCCGCCTTAATTT
>CAIGQQ010034734.1:1725061-1737386 GCA_903798035.1 Danio albolineatus | reverse complement strand
AAATGAATAATTAATAATATAATTAATTTCTTGTGGAAAACCTGATGCGGCCCAGCCTCACCCAGACTCGGCCTCCAGCGGCCCCCAGGTGAATTGAGTTTGAGATCCCTGCTTTAAAATATATGCTTTTGTGTTTAACTGATGAAAGGAAGTCAAACAGGTTTGGAACAAGTGAAGGGGAAGTAAATGATGACAGAATCTTCATTTTTGGGTGAACTGTTCATAAGGTTCAATGTTAATTCGTCTTGACACATGTTTAGTTTCACTCTTAAAAACTCTGAGTGGTTTAAGGCAATAAGCTTCCATCCAACTTTCTCGAACTGTTTGGGTTGAGAGTGTCGTATACAAGGTACTTACTAAAACAATTTTTAACATCTTAGATTCACAGGAACAATTACTTTAAGAATAATCAAGATTCAGTCACAGTTTACATTAGCCAGGTGATGAATAGCCATGAATAAACTGGTGGAATAAGCCTTTGACACGCTCAATTACACGTAAAACGCAAAGAGACACAGCACAGAGCTCAGGGTCACGGGGTCACATGCTGCATGCATCAATTGCATTGATTTCTGCCTCATCGACTGCAGACAGAATCCCTAATCAGGGCTTTCATGATGCTTATAGCTAGCCAAAGATGAGGAGTAGTGTCATTATCCAAAAGTTTGCAAGAAAAATAAAAAATTATAGTTTAATGGCTGATATCAGATTTGATAATGAAAGAAGAAAAGAAGAGTAGAGCGCATGAACACCTAGTGTGTGGCTACTCTGAATTAAAGCACAGGCCACATACTTTAGCCCAGCTGTGGGAAAACTGTAAGACCAGCTGCTGCAGGACGAGTGAAGCCTATATTTAAATAAAAATGAGAAATGAGAGAGGGGGAAACGCTGGAGGCAGGGCGTCTGCAGTCCTGCCCCTACTACATTAGGAAATTGGAGGACGAGAAAAAAATGGAAGATTCCCAAATCATGTATGAACTCTTCTTTTGGAAAAGCTCTGCAGTGCACAAGGGTTGGAGGAGGCTGTGTGTAAATATTCAAAGATACCATTTTACTAAACAACAGTATTTATTTTAAGATATGGAAATGTTGTTGTGCTGCTGTTACTCGAGTGAACAGACGCTTACATTGTTTGCGGATTATGTTAATAGTGTAACATTACACTTGACCAACATGTTTTTTTGCTGAAGTGGCTTTTTCGTTCTTCAGGCTCTGAATAATATCGAAATGTGTAGATGGACAAACTATCAGCTGATAAAACATTAAATACTTTTTACCTTTGTGTACAGCTGAGTTGGATGATTATTTTTCAGATTGCTTTTATTTTAAACAAATTGGATAAATTGTTTAAAATTAGGATAGCTGTTAAATGTAGTTATTTTTTCGTAATAACGTAAGATTTGGTAACAAATACTTACATATTCAAGTAATCCCTAAATTAACTCCCTGCCTATTGATAGTTAGTATGGGTTACGATGAGATGGGTTAAAAGGATCTTAAATAAAGCATTGATTTGTGCTTCATGAATAATAATAAACATTTAATATGATAGTAAAAAATATGCAAACTAAGTCTGCATGCTAGTGTATGCTCACAGCCAGGAAACAACAATGTAAAAAGCTATAGTTCAGACAAAAATGAAAACTAACATTATTTGAAGAGTTCATTTCCTCTAATAACTTTTGAAAATTGTTAGAATTGATTTTTGAAAACTATTAAAAATCACCCGTTTTAGTAATTTCCACAAATCATGTTTTTTTTTTTTTTTGCAATTGCAATTGCAATTGTACTCTTCAATGCACAACATAAAACATCTGAAAATAACAAAAAATGTAAGAAAATAATATATATATATATATATATATATATACACAGTTCATATAGAGTTCATAAACTAGACCGTATACAAGTGCACAGTGCATATATGTGTGTGTGTTATAGAAGAGCAAAAATATATTTTAAAATCTATAATGATAATATACTAAATGAATCCAATTACTCCTCCCTGATATTTTGTGCTACTATGACCTAGGCAGTAATGAACAGTGGATGACCATATTTTAGTCCCGAGGCCATTTGTGAATTCTCAGCAGCAATAAGATGGTGTAAGTAAACAGGACCATCCAAGAGACCAGGGCAATAGGGCTCTGAGCCCCTGGGACTGCGTAACATCACGTGACCAACCATACCAGACGGCAGCAAAGCAGGGGGATTTCCAGATTGGTTATTATTGTTGCAGACAGGAAAAGACTCCATTTAGATGCCAGAGATCACTGAGAAATCCCTCTCCCAGTTTGTTGTAGGAGTAGCTTTTTAGCAGAGGTAATGGTGGAGAATGATCTGCTAGAGAGAGAGAGAGAGAGAGAGAGAGAGAGATGGAGAGAGATGGAGTGTAGGATTGTTTCACCGCTCCAGGGGGTGTCACAAACATTTTGCAGATCTTCACATTGATAAGAGTTTTGACAGATGCAAATGCCTTTATATACACTGGATTTCATATAGTAGACAGTATTTACTTTCATTTTTTATTTTGTATCATTGGCCAGACTTTATTTCAGAAAATTCAGTATTTTTATAATACTTAATTATAACGAACTGGTTTTCTTGTTTTTCTTTAAAACACTTTATTAAAATGTTTCATTATTGTCCAAAGAAATGGCCTTTAACTTGTGCAGAAGCATCCCAGATTGCCTAGAACTGATTGATGAATGTACTGTACTTTAATTTGATAGCATCAAACATTCATTCGTTCTATCTCTGAACAAGTAGTTGATATGTAACAATTGTGTTTTTGTAATGACAGATTATAAATGCATGAGACCGATTAAAAATGCGAGACAATTGAATGTGCCTGGATGGTCAGGAGTATATGCTGCAGCTAACACAAAGGTTGCAGGTTTAATTTCAAACAGCATGACCCAGGAAGTGTTGTGTAGAGGGCTTTTGATCATCATTTTGCCCTTGAGCGGGGCACTAAACTTTAGTTTAATCCACATATGCAATCACTGTAGCAAATGTAACAATTTTTGGATGAAAAGTGCCTGCTAAATGACACAGCATGCAGAATACTGATAAGAATACTTAAAGTTAATTAGTAAAATTAGTCAAAGTAAAATTAATAATGTAATTAGACGACAAGGTTGCATTTTTATAAAACTTATTTTAAAGATTGCATCTTTAAATACTGTACTGTGCAAATATTTATTATTTTTTTATTTTTACTTCTGTAACATTTGTAGCTACTGCACTTCATCTCTCTATAAACTTGGCATTGCTGTACTGCAACTGTTTTGTTAGTGGGATAAATAACTTGGGATATTTCTCATTCGCAAGTCTCTTTAAAAAAACGCGTCGGCTAAATTATGACAAACGTGACAATGTTAGTAATTACCCTTGCGAAAATCCAGTCCTGAACGTGTGTTTGCTAACACCTTTTATCTGTCCTTGACATGGAAAGGGAAAAACGAAAGGGAAAAGACAATGCTCCAGTTCCATGTTTTCTTTAGCGCCTTAAAAACGATACTTCGGTTGATTGACGTTGGCTTTATCCAATCATCGCTCGCAAAGCGTCAAGTCTGTGTTCGTTCGGCCCAATCAGCCAATAAAAAGACTTTAAGACGCCATATGGAATTTCAATCGGCCATGTTGGTGAGGTAAAGAGGCACATCATTACATTTTCCCCGCAGTGTGCAGATTTTAAATTCCATGGCCTAACAAAACGTCGAAATGTATGTCTATAAAAAAAACGTCGAAATGTATGTCTATAAAAAATTATCCGTCATTTTTCATCAGACATTCAAACAATTCGTGTATGCAAGTGCAAACGAGATTCCGGTTAGGCATCGAGAATCGCTACTTTTGTCTTGTTCTGAATAGAAGAACCAACTGCGTATTGTTTTGTGTTATTTCTTTACTAAATCATGTGTAAATGACAACACAAATATTATAGGACAGTATTATACATAGGCTACCCACTTACCAGTGGAAATATCGGTAAAGAGGCGGGTTTCAAGAACTGTCAGTCAAATGTTGAGCAGGTTTCACCAGTGGGGCGTCCACAAACTGCCGCAATATTATATTCATTGAGCGTGACCTTTTGCTCACATAAAGAAAATGATTATGCGCTTCCTATAACAAATGAAAGATCATTAAATGAGTAGTATTTGTAACCTCTGTGTTTGCATATAGATTAAATGCAAGTTTATATAGTTTACACGACAGCTTTTAGTGAAATTGATAAATAGTGTTTATGAGTAACGGTGTGATGAAAGAGTATGCAATGACAGTTAATTGTCACTAAATGTAAAAACATACATCAGGAAAAACGCATAGCACACTAGACCTGGTTGGCTTTCTCCTTGTGAAATGAAAGGGGGTTTAGTTTGTTTGTTTGTTTGTTTGCTTGTTTAGCTTTTGAGCCCATCTAGGCCATCCATCATTGGGAGGTTGACCAGGATAGTATATATCGACAGTTATTCCACACATAAATGAGTCAGAGGTTGCTTTGGAGGCGGGGTCCGACTTTGTAGAAATACTGTCCATTGTTCCATAAAGACCAATAGGTGGAGCAGAGTTGCTGGCATTTTGACCAATCAGAGGGCAGCGCCCGCCTCCGATCTCCGCCTTCCTTCTATATAACAGCTCTGCCGCCGTCTGAGCTCGCTACAGACGCTTAGTAGTCTTTTTTATTATTCGCATCTCGTATTTGTCTTTATATTATTTTATTCCGAGACCCCATTATATTCTTAACATTTAGGAAAAATGGCTGACACAAAAGTCGATACCAGCTCGGAAGTCTCCGCAAAGGTAATTAATACAACTTCGGCTATACACTGATTTGTAGAGATGCTGCTTTTTAATCATATGAGCAAACGAGCTGTGTGAAATATGGATTTTGGAATGGAAATCAGCATACAGCTTTATTGGGACATTGTTGGCAATTTTTTGTTGGTGTTTTTATCCTCTCACTGTCACTTTGAAGACTTTTCGTGGATGTCAATCCGTGAGGTGCTGTGGTGTGGAGATCTTTACGGACACATTTGCAACTAAAAGGCTTTTTGTTCGTTTTCTGCGCGGGTTCTTTGTTTATGCAGGAGGATTTTCGGTTCCTCTTTAAAAAGTACAGTGAGAGAGATGGACGCAGATGATCGTAGGCATTATCTCCAGTCTGCTTATATGTTTTTGTTGCTCGAGTTTCATTATTACTTAAAACAGACTCGGATATACTGACGGTGCCTCGTAGAGTCCGCGAGACGCGGTGATTCGTCAGCCCGCAGCTCGATCTGTCAGAACTTACCGCAGCCCTCACCATTTCTGATGCCTCTCTTTATAGCACGTTTCCTTGATGTTTAATGTAAAGCTACTCTTTTTTGACTAGTGTTTGAAACCCGAATTTAATTATAGGAATCAATGTTATCTTCAGAACCAACCTGCTTCACATGTACGGTTCATTCAGCGGGACTGTACCGAGGGTTTGATTCGCGTTGCCTTCTAAGTTCTGTTAAGTTCGGGTTATAGTTCACTTTTTTGTGGTGAAACAGAGTTCATCATACAAGATTGATCAGCTGCTTATGAGATTCATGTGGATCTAGCCTACCTGAACCTACTTTGCACAGCGTCGGGTTAGGTGATAATTGACAGGAAATAACAGAAAACGAGGCTCTTCTTTTAGTTCACGGAAGAACGGTTTACACTCTATCGAAACATGAAGTTGTTTCTATCAGCGATCGCAGCTTGTGCGTAAACTTCTCCCGCGAAACCCCGCTGCGGATGCAGCAGTCTGGCGGACTGGATGAGCTCCTATTGTCGCGCGCGGGCAGCGCAGCAGGAGAGCGCGAAACCCGAAGTTACGAGCACCCGTGCAGGCAGTGGCTGTTTCACGCTGCTTATATTTGCAAACACACTAGACCGAGGCAATTGAAGGTTGCCTCTCGCTGTTATACGCTGCTCGCTGCTAGCGTTTACGCACGAGCAACGCGTTATAGGACGCAATGGCTCCATTCATCTTTTAAAATGTAATCTCGGGATCCCACACCAAGCTCCGTTGCGCTGCGCTCCGTCTGGCTGCCCGAGAGCGCAGGACCGCGCTCTGGTGAACGGCCCCGTTCAGTGCTTTGAGCCCAGTGTGCGCTTCTCACTGGTGTCCTCACTGGTGTCATACGAGGATCTCCTCTTCCAGTTGTGGACACAACATTTTGACCTGTTTGTCCTTTGTTGCATCTCTTAAGTTTGCCTACGGAAGACGGCGATGATTTCCGCTTCAGACTGATAGCTTTACTGCCCACGCTGTTCGTTTGATCAATATATGGGTCAGTATTATCCCGTAGATAGTGGCATATGTCCATTATTCATGTGTGGCTCACTGACGCTACGAAGCGGCATGTAGTGGTGACGGTGTGAGAAGGCGTTGCAGGCGTGATGTAGACACTAACCGGCTTAAAAGCTGAGGATTATGACCTAAATTTATTAATGCGAGCGAGCTGCTGCATGAAAGCACATCCTGGTATTCAGAACGATGCGCTTTTATACGGAGATTCTGCGTGTTAAATAATTAGAGAAATAGCATTACTCATATTAAGGAGAGTAGTCATTCTCGAGAGAACAATAGTATAGTGCTCGAAAAAAACGAATTATTAAAGGCCTAAATGCACAACGCTATTGTTCCCCCTCCTCCCCCTCTCTCTCTCTCTCTCTCTCTCTCACTCTCTCTCTCTCTCTCTCTCTCTCTCTCTCACACACACACACACACACACACTCACTCACTCTCTCCTTTTCTGAGGTTTATTGGTCCTGCCTCTCTTTGGTCGAGTTCGCTCTCCTATTGGCTGACTTTAAATAATCACTAATTGTGATCTGGGAGTTGTAGTTTTTTAGCGGGCGTGTCTTTATCAAGCGTAATGATGTGGATTATAAACTGAACTACAGCGTGCTTTGGCGGTAACGCCATCGCCGTATCAAATTACAACACCTCAGGTCTTTAAACCAGGCGGGGATGGAAGAGACAGGCGTCCAATGAATAAAGAGAGAAAGTGTCGCGGTTCAAATGTCCGAGAAGATGAGAGGCGCTGAATTCAGTACTGCTCAAACTGTTCAATTATGAGGAGTAACTAAAGCATTTACAGATAAAAAAATGTGTTTCTTGTTTAGGACCTTAAAGAAAAGAAACAGGTTGAGGAGGCGGAAAATGGAAAGGATGTTCCCGCTAATGGAAATGCGGTACGTTTCCAAATAATTTAATTACCTCACAACATATAGTTTCGGTTCCAAAAGACCTCATGTATGACCAGTAATAACTCATAATGCTATTATTTTAGGAGAACGAGGAGAATGGTGATCCAGAAAATGAAGTAGACGAGGAAGATGATGATGTTGCTGAAGAAGACGAGGAAGAAGATGATGGAGAAGGTATATTCATTCAGTAGTGAAGACATCTGCTGTGGGTTTAAATATCTACCAATATGTGTAAATAACAACAAATTACTAAGGTATTACCATATTACAGGTGATGACGATGACGAAGATGAGGAGGCTGAAGGTGGAACGGGTAAAAGAGCAGCTGAGGATGATGATGAGGCAAGATTACACTTCATGCTGCTGGAATGATCCGATAAAAGTAAATTCCTCAATCTGACCAAACGTCTGCAGTGTTTAACTCTTTGACCTTTTTTTTTCTTCAGGATGATGTTGATCCCAAGAAGCAAAAGACTGATGTGTAAAAAGCTTCTCTGCTGGAAATGTTCTCATCCCTCCTTTCCTTAACTTGTTCATGAGGGGAGGAAAAAAAAACGTGGTCATCATCAAGTAGAGTCCAGCATCTGTGTACACACACACACCTAACAGCAGATTTTGTAGAAACAACCAAGACTTCAAAGCTCTACCTTCTTACAAAATACTTTAAAAGGAAAAATTTGTTTGTATTTTTATTTACATTTTATATTTTTGTACATATTGTTAGGAGGTCAGCCATTTTTGACAGTGATCTCTGGTTACCAAACGGTGCTTTGAAGTTGATGCTTCTCTATGAAATAGATTTTACTTGTGGTTTGACCATGTCATGTTATCTCAAAAGAAACTTGTAAAAACAAAAACACAGCAAAAAAAGAAACGAAAAATGACTGAAAAACATACAAAAAAATTCTTTAATTCAAAGCATTCCAGTAACTTTGTGTATGTACATCAGTTGTATCATACGTAGTTGGATTGTATGAGAGGGCAAGGCCCAAAGAAAAGAATTTTCTTCTTTTCTTCCTTGTCTGTTAAATTGCTATCTATTTGTGGCCTGTTTGATGTATGTGTGAAATTTGTTGTGCGACAATAAACCGAAATTTATTTTGTGAGTTCTTAATATTTTTTTCCTTTTCATCAGTTTTTATTGTTGGAGCTGTATAGGCAAGAATAATTGACCCAGCGTTATCTTCAGATGCAGTTCATGTTTTGTTTTTTCATCAGCCTGTCAAAAATAAATGTACATCAATGTAAATTATTCAGGCCTTTAAAACTCCAGGATCTGGTATAAACTATATTGCGTTAAATAAAACTGACTGTGTGAATTCTTTCATTTATATTCACATTTTTTGAGGCCACTTTTTTTATACACTGTGTATGTGTGTTTGTGTGTAACAAGTTCATTTACATCATAGACCACTGCATTTACATGATCGCTTGTAGTTATTACATAAAGAACACATGATGAGGGTTTCGAGTGCAGATTATCAAAATCACAAAGTCCGCTCTGAAATGAAATGTTCAGGTTCAAGTGATATTGAACTTTGAAGTTTAAATATTAGAAACTATTTTTAGCCACTGGCTGATTAAAGTCGTTTTTTTAAACCACATCGTTTTATAACGTGATATCAATACTAGTCATTCATAAATTTCATTTGTCACTGTCAGAAGCCTAAAAACATGTTTCAAAGGGGAAAATATACACAAATCCAATGAAGTGGAAACAGTGAAAGTGTTTCAGTTTTGCTTGTTTTCCTAAACTATCACACAGAAGCATTAAAGGGACAGTTCACCCAAAACTGAATATTCTATCATCATTTATTCATCTTCCACTTGTTCCAAACCTTTCCCAAGAGATTTTTCTTATGAACACAAAAGAAGCTATTTTGAAAGCATTCTTTAAATTATTTTCTTTTGTGTTCAACAGAAAAAAAAAAACTCGGTAAGGTTTGTTACCACTTGAGGATGTGTAAATAATGAAAAAAAAAACTTCATTTTGGGGTAAACTATCCCTTTAAATGAATATCTGCTGTTTATTTACTCACCCTCAGGCCTTTCAAGATCTACGCAATTTTTTCTGTAACACATTAAAGAGGATTTTCAGCTTAAATTGTCCTTGATGATGCATAAACTGGTTGTCAATAATGCACAAATGATAGATTTTACTCTATAAGACTTCGGTGTATCATCAGGTGCCATTGGGATTCATTTGTTTCCCCTGTAAGGATTTCAGACTCTCAAATTGCCAGTAGCCATGCTTCCATCAACACATATTTATGTGCATTTTAGAATATCCCATACAAAATGTGTAATGGAAATGGTGAGATGTGCATAAATGTTGAAAATGCACATAAAAAAAACTTATGTGCACAATTGAATAAACTTTTTAAGTGCTAAAAATGCACAGAAACTAGGATGGAAAGCTATTTACCTAACAAATTTCAGCATGAGCATCAAAAATGACGTGATTTTGTTTTAAAAGATCATGTGATACCAAAAATGGTGCAATGGAATGGCATTATTGGACAAATCATTGGGCTGACCAGGTAAAAAAATATCTGAAATGTTGTTTTAATAAAATCCCTTAGCCAAAGTCCATCATCACACTGGTTCAGTATCATTACCTCCCGTCTTGAGCGGCTGCCCTCCCAAAGAGTGGTCTCACACCTCCAAAAGCCACTGTGCACTCATTACATTTCGTCTTCTGAGGTGCAAGTAAATTAATATATAAGAAAATATCCTTATTAAATATTATAATTGTAAATTCAATTAATCATTCATTCATTTTCTTTTCGGCTTAGTCCCTTTATTAATCCGGGGTCGCCACAGCGGAATGAACCGCCAACTTATCCAGCATTTGTTTCGCAAAGCAGATGCCCTTCCAGCTGCAATATATGCGTAAATATTTCTTGAAATATTCTAGTTTTGTGCATAAATTTAATCTTGGGATGGAAACATAGCTAGTGTTGTTGACTTGGCTTTCTTGAATCAAAACGAAAAAGCTTCTTTATATTCTTCTCAAGAAAGAGTCACCTACTGTCTCTTTAAAGAGTCGATGCTGTCAGATTTTCGACTGTTGTCTGAGAAAGAACCACATACGAACTCTAAAAGAAGAACTGAAATGTAACTTGCTCTATAAACACTTCATATTCAAGCCCTAATCTGGCCTCAGAGTGCATATGCAGTCATTTGTATAGTTGCGTTTTATGCATGTTATATGATAAAGCAAAACCCAGCATTCCTTTCATGGCTGCTCCCCAACCTACTTCAAATCAAGACAGTTTTTTTTTTTTTTTACTGAACAGGCAGCAAAGCACATTCTGGTGGCAAACGGAGTAAAAGTAACAGTAGCACAAGTAGGAGGACATGCGGAGCTGAAGAAGTGCCAGGAGAAACAGCAGACGGGTAGAGTTCACAGGCATCATGCTTTCAACAGCCATGGAAACAATCGCATATATGAAGAGAAGAGATGATCATGGCTGAGGTGAGGAGTTTAGAAACTGCAGTCAGTTAATTCCAGATTCATTTTTTTCTAGTGTGGTCTATGCATGAATCATTTCCGACATGCCTGAACCTGCATAAAGGTGGACCCTCAACGCATGCAATGTGTGAGAAACACACCACGACCACATCTTTGCAGAATACAAGATAACACTTGCCTAATGAACTGTTAAAATACTTGTTGACAGCACTTTAACAGCATTAAAAGCAGCATCATTGAAAAGAGAACAAACAGAGACAAACCAAAGTGTTGATCTCGATGTCATTCACTGTAAAGATAAAATAAAATAAATTAAACTCCTGGGTTCCACACAATTCCTTCATTTTGTCCCAACATTTTTTTTTTCAAATTGAAGTGAATTGAACATAAAACAATTAAGTTGTCCCCAAAACAACCTTAAGAATTGTGTTGGTTCATCTCATTGTAAATAAGTAGTTTGAACAAGCAGCAAAAGTCATTTCTGAGTGTTTTTGTGTGTGTGCAATTTGCAAGTTTTGTTAGTTATTGTGAATTTATCCAGAGAATTATATTGATGACTATATATATTATATACATATTTTCTTAAAGGAATACTTCACGCAAAGAAAAATGCAATTTCAGTCATTATTTACTCGTTTGATTTCCAAATCTGAATGAATTTCTGCATGAATTCTGCTAGATTCAAAAGATCACAGTCAGTGTGGTGAACCTTAGAGAAAGCTTAGATTAACTGTAATATTCTTCCAGATCAAACTGTTCCAGCCTCTTTCACTTCTCCTGCCATTGCGAATGCCAAATAAAAGATTAAACTCACTGTTATTTGTCAAATACTGCTGCTGTTGATCCTCATAATTTACTTTTAAGGCTTTTTAGGCAAGTGTAGAAATGCATTTTTTTATTTAGATTGCAAATGTGTGATTTATATAAAAAAGGATGGTGTCAGTTTGAAAATGTAGGACTACAAGTGTGTCAGCTGCCATTGAGTCTGTTATTGCCTCCTAAGTGGACTTCTCTAATTCAGGAGTCTGATGGATGTCTCTATAGTACTCTATTGTGAAATTTAACTTGTTTAGGCTTTATTTAAAGGCGCTATTTGATCCCAGACATCTTTTATTTACACCACAGCAAATTATTTTGACTGCAATGTTAAGTTTTACAGCTGAATTAAATACTTGGTTGTTCATATTTTGACTGATTTACTTTGCATCATTTGCTACAATTTGCTGTAATATTTAATAATACAGGCGCCACGGTGGCCTAGTGGGTAGCACGTTCGCCTCACAGCAAGAAGGTCGCTGGTTCGAGCCTCGGCTGGGTCAGTTGGCATTTCTGTGTGGAGTTTGCATGTTCTCCCCGTGGTTGCGTGGGTTTCCTCCGGGTGCTCTGGTTTCCCCCACAAGTCCAAAGACATGCGGTACAGGTGAATTGGGTAAGCTAAATTGTCCGTAGTGTATGAGTGTGAATGAGTGTGTGTGGATGTTTCCCAGAGATGGGTTGCGGCTGGAAGGGCATCCGCTGCGTAAAAAATATGCTGGATAAGTTGGCGGATCATTCCACTGTGGCGACCCCAAATTAATAAAGGGACTAAGCCGAAAAGAAACTGAATGAATGAATGAATTT
>CAIGQQ010034734.1:1702347-1724661 GCA_903798035.1 Danio albolineatus | reverse complement strand
CCCTACACGACGCTCTTCCGATCTAGCCATTTCTCTAGCGCTTTATATATATATATATAATGCAAATATAATATTTTATATATATATATATATCATTTTATATTTAATTTATTTTTCAAAATATATACAACTCTAAATTTGTATACAGTATATTTTTAATGAATCAGCATGTAACCTGACAGAAGCATTTTACCATATTTTATTTATGTTAAGAATATATATTGGTATATATTGGGATATGTGGGCATATATTTGAAGTAAACTATGAATGAACAGTATGTTGTTGTTTTTTAAGTAATGCCAATTTTTCTTTGTCAAATTGAAATACATAATCAGAGGGAATAACTGAGAGTCGTTTTTATTCCAGTCATCTCAGCAGTCATGTTTTGTTTTTATTGTAACATGGCATGTTAATAAAATACTCCAAATTTCTTATTAAGAAATAATCATTTAAATCAATGAAATATTCTGACATCACTCACATATCTCCTCAATAAGACAACAAGTCCCTCTGTTGGTTGATGTCAATATCCACAGGTTTCTCATTCCAGTAAAATCCATGTAGCACAAAACTGCTTCTGTTCAAGTGCTTCTCTCTTTTTATATACAGTATACAGTATCTGTTGCCTCCTCATGGATCCATTCAGGCAGTGCATCCTGCAATGGCCAAACGCAGGCATCCTGGCTCTTAATAATATGAGCAATGTGTAAATTTGCATTGGTCAGTGATTTTCAGCTGTGTTTCAGGCTTCCAGCAGTGAGAGTGTGAGCTGTGTGTCTGTGTCTGCAGTTTGTGTTCTGCCAGTGTGAATCACTGTATCTGAGGGTGTGTGATGGAAACTCCTCTAAAGACTCTCATGCCACCTTGTGGTGTTTTAGATCACGTTTTCATTTTTTTTTTTTTTTTGTGACCGAATTTGTAACCAGTATACCACAGCTAAATGTGCGTTTTATTGCTGTACAGTATGTGTTTAGGGACATATTACTCCCCCAAATACGACATGTTAATATAAAACACAAGAAAATTTAAATATATTGTAAATAAAGCAATCAAAATTAGAAATAATAAAAATAAAATATATGTGTATTTAACATACGTATAATTACATTTAAAATATGGACAATTTTGAAACAAAAAAGGTTTGTATAATATAAGGATAATGGATAATGGCTGATTAGACAGAATAAATTTTAATTATGCCGGTAAAACTGTTAATAAATACCACTTTTGATTCATTTTCAGAATTGCTCCCAAATTCTACCCCCAAATACTTGGTTTTAAACGCAAAATATTATCTTAAGAAATTAATAATAATAAAAATAATTTCCTTTCTAAAATGTATCTGGCTGTTCATTCCGCTGTGGCGACCCCAGATTAATAAAGCGACTAAGCCGACAAGAAAATTAAAGAATGAATGAAAATGTCTCTACTCAAATATAAAACGTCTCCATCTTGTGGACTTTATTGCTGCTACACAACTAAAACGAGTGCCTATGATTTAAAGAGTTAGTTAAAAAATTAAAATGTTATCATTTTATTTTCCCTTTACTTGTTTCAGACCTGGTTGATTTTCTTTCCTCTCCTGAACACTAAAGAAGATATTCTGAAGAAAGCTGGAAACATGTAAGCATTGTCTCTAATAGTATTTGTTTTTCACCTTTAGGACATCACAACATTAATGTAATAGCTTGTCATATTATCAGTGTACAAATGTAATTTCATTACAGTTTCATTGTAATTTAATTTCAAATAATCAGTTATTTGATTGGTAAATTGATTTTTTAAAAAAAGTAGTTTTGCAAGGATTCAAACTTTATTAGGCCTGATAAATGGCCAAAACAGGGTTGTTTCTTGTTCTTTTACTAGTCTGTCTTTATACTTTATACAAAATTTTGGCTTTCTACAAAAAAAAAAAAAAAACGCCTCTGAGAAACTTAAAAACTCCTTAAACTCGTAGCCGTCCTCATTCTGATAAAGATTATAAACTTTTTTTGTAACTTGAAAAAGTTAAGTCTGTTCTAAAAGAAAAACAAAACAGATTGAATATCAACAGTCAAAGGTTCAAACCATTTTAAGCTTAACTGGCCACAAGATCAAAGTTCAATGACAAAACAAAAACAAAATAAAACACTGCATATTTTTTACTGTTTTCAATTTCAGACCCAGGCGGTTCATTCCGCTGTGGCGACCCCGGATTAATAAAGGGACTAAGCCGAAAAAAATGAATGAATGAATTTCAGATCCATAATTTATGTGTAGTTATTGAAAAGTAGACGTTACAATTTGTAACCTAAAAATCAAGATCAACAAAATAAAAAGATTAAAAGTTTAATATTGATGTTCTCAGTGTTTGTCTTACTTACATGCACTTTGGCTGTGGCATATTTTGATATTATTGAGCTAGCTGTGCTAGTTGGCTTATTGGCCATTACACTAGTTTTGTTTGGGAAAAACTGGAAAACCTGGCCAGCACATAAAATGCCTGAGCACTTGAGAGATGCTCTGTGAACATTATGACTGACTGAACACATTTGAGTAAATTACTGGTGATGTGTTTTGTAAATTTGGTATCTTATCTTTTTTTATGATTACTGATAATGCATCATCTGCTTTACATCTTCAGATATCACAATAAAATGCTGAGAAATCACATCAGAATTAAAGTATTATCTTGATTTGTGCAAAATATTTTAACCACTTTAACAAATCTTAATTACACACTAACACGTTCAGTATTTCTTCAAGCTAATACAAAACAACAACATTCAAAGTTTGTCAATATACAGTAGTGATAACTTATCAGAAGTAGAATATTTACTATGAAGTACATTACTCGTGGCTGGATTTGGGTTAGACTGTTGGTTTGCTAAACTAAGAGATAAAAGAAAACTGCTGTCAGACCACTGATCTAATACTAATTTTAGTAATAAATAATAATAATAATAATCTAATTTCGAGTCAGAATTATTAGCCCTCCTGTGATTTTTCTTTCATTTTCATTCATTCATTCATTCATTTTCTTTTCGGCTTAGTCCCTTTATTAATCCGGGGTCGCCACAGCGGAATGATCCACCAACTTATCCAGCATATTTTTACGCAGCGGATGCCCTTCCAGCCGCAACCCATCTCTGGGAAACATCCACACACACTCATTCACACTCATACACTACAGACAATTCAGCCTACCCAGTTCACCTGTACCGCATATCTTTGGAATTGTGGAGGAAACCGGAGCACCCGGAGGAAACCCACGCAACCACGGGGAGAACATGCAAACTCCACACAGAAATGCCAACTCACCCAGCCGAGGCTCGAACCAGCGACCTTCTTGCTGTGAGGTGAACGTGTTACCCACTAGGCCACCGTGGCGCCCTTTCATTTTCATATATTTCTCAAATGATGCTTAACAGAGCAAGGAATTTTCTAAAATATTTTTTCCTCTAAAGAAAGATTTTTGTTTTATTTTGGCTAGATTATAAGCAGTTTTATTTTTTATTTTTAAAAATAATAATTTTAAGGTCAATATTATTAGCAGCCTTAAGCAACATTTTGATTGTCTACAAATCATACTGGATACAGTATATGGGTAATAATTTAGGAGTAATAATAATTCTGACTTCTATGGATAAAACCATAGATAAAAATTACAGAAATGTTCAGTTCCTCAGGATTTACTGGATTTACTATAGGCTATACTATAGGATATAATTCATTTTGGAGGAACATGTTGATCAGAAAAACAATTGTTCAGGGTTATTCAATCAAATATCATTTTTTTCACACTTTTGAAGGTAAACATGTTCGAAATCATGACACCTTTTTGCTATTTTTTGCAAAAAATAAAACCTGTATAGTGTGGTAAACATTCTATTTGATCTCTATTTTGCATGATGATGGCTTGCAGACCTTCACAGCTGACATTAACCTACAAGGGTGATTACACAGCAATCTTGAAGTCCCTTATAGTTATCAGGCTGACGTATACCAGTTTGGAAAAGTCAAATGCCTTCCGTCGGTGTCCCACAAACTCTCTTTCTTTTTCTCTGTCTGTGATTGTAATGGCTTCTAATTAAAATCACTGGATACTGATAGTTTCAGTAAGGCACTGTTTTCTTAAAGAGTTTGTTGCAAAAACTATTACCACTTCAGTACTGTATAGCCAAAAAAGACTCCTCTACACCATCAGTAACATTTTAAAATTTACAACCTTCTCAATTAGGACAATCTTGTCACTGAGTTGCTCAGATTTCATTGAGTCAGACATGCTGTCCTGTCCAGCAATGGCTGAAATTTGGCATAAAATGGGATGAGCAGACATATAAAAGGTGTAGTTTTTTGTACTAAATATAAGTTATTTACAATTCAAAGACTAAGATAATATTGATGAATAAGTTAATTTGAATGTGTATAATGTTATATATTCTGTCACACTTTGCTTCAGCTGGACAGAATAGTAATATAGTACAGTATAGTATATTATAGTACTCATGAGACAGTAGTACAAAACACTTTATTGCAATTAGTGAAACAGAAATTCACAGATTCACTCTCTCACACAAACATGGCTCTCCCTTCTCTCCTTAGGTTCCAGCGGCTCCATCTCTGACGTCTTTCCCATCGCTGCCAGGAAAACCGTTGTGTCCAGGAGTGTCTGGATTGGAACTCCAGCATAAGCAGAACAGTTCAAGGTCTGAGGGTCAGCAGCTCCATCTAGCAGGTGCAGAACAAGCTGAACAACACCGCCATCTGCTGAGACAAACAGGAAAAACTCACAGAACTATTCCACAACCTGTAAAAGATGATTTTGTTCTTATTTATGTATGTTATACATAATCCAGATAGCTTCAGTTTCCTGAAGATAAGATCCTTCAATTTAAGGCACCACAGGAAAATAAAGTTCAACTTTTGTAAGATTAATTAGCGTGCATTTTACTAGTATAGTGGTTTAGTGCTATATTACAACGTATACAGTACAAATTACTGTTGTGATCTGCACGATCATCTTGCCTCACTTTCTAAGAACATGCAGTAGGAGTTTGTTTAAGATAAAATTATAATTAGTAAATATGTATTCCTTAAATTACTACCAAAAGTTTGCATGTTCAGAAAAGTGTGAAAGTGTGAGAATTTGGTGGTTCATTACTCTATACATTTACTCTATACTTCATAACCCCTGATAAAGCAGAGAACGAAAGAAAGTGAGTGTTTAAAAGAGCAAGGAAATTTAAACTGGATTTCCAATTATAGTTTTTCTTCTGAAAGTCTTATTTCTTTTAGTTTGGCTGGGGCAAAAAAGCAGTTTATGTTCATTCATTTATTTTATTTTCGGCTTAGTCGCTTTATTAATCCAGGGTCGCCACAGCGGAATGAACCAGCAACTTATCCAGCACATGTTTTATGCAGCGGATGCCCTTCCAGCTGCAACCCATCTCTGGGAAAGCAGTTTATGTTTACAGATTCAATTTTAAATTTAAATGTACATATTCATTTAATGCAAGCCCCCCGTCACAAACGAGATATTGGATGCGAGAAACTGCTGGAAGAGTGTAGATTTAATATCGCAATTTGATACCGCACGCCATATGAGTAAAAAAAAAAAAAAAATCCATATTTCTCGTTAACTTAGATTCACTCGGTGGGTGCAGAGAATAGTGTCAAACAGACGTGTATGCATACCTGCCAACACTCCCGTTTTTCCTGGGAGTCTCCCGTATTTCACATCCATCTCCCGCCACCCTCCCAGATTTGTTATTTCTCCCGGGAAACTCCCGTAATTTGTACGTCCCAAAGCACTTTTGTTCATATTTGTCAAGTTGCCAGATCTTGAATGAAGTTCATTACCTCACACAATTGACATAAACATATTTTACCTCAATCTGGCAACACACGTTACAACTCAGGTGCGCTATTGATTTCTGCGCAGGAGGTAGATGCAGGACTTGAACGGTGCCAGTAGCAACAAGCAGCTGCGTCAGTAGTAGTACACATGATGGAAGGAAAAGAGTCAGGTTGTGCTTCGGCAAAGAAAAAAATATATACATGTAAATTTACCAACAGCTGGACGGAAGAATTCAAGTTTTTGTCTAGAAGCCACCTTGATGACGCCCACAGTTTCTGCAAGGTGTGTCGTATTGATTTTAATGTCGGACACAGTGGGAAATCAGAATCAGAATCAGAATCAGAAAAAGCTTTATTGTCAGGTATGTTCACACATACGAGGAATTTGTTTTCGTGACAGAACTTCTACAGTGCAACAGAATTACCGAGACAGGACAAAAAAACAGATAATAAATATATTCCAAAAATAGAAGTAAGTGTTAAATGCAAATATACAGATGGACAAGTGTATGTGCAGGTGTATTACTATATACAACGTTATATAGTGCAGCTGTTACGTGCAAATTGGCATGTAAAGTGTGTTGTTAAGTGTATGTGTGTGTAACAAGTGCATTTGTTATGCGCAAATTGGCATGTAAAGTGTGTTGTTAAATAAGTGTATGTGTGTGTAAAAAGTGTATTGCAAGTAGTGATGTTGGTTCCACGATTGTTATCATCAAGTGTTCATGAGATGGATTGCCTGGGGGAAGAAACTGTTTCTGTGTCGGGCTGTTCTGGTGCGCAGTGCTCTGTAGCGTCGACCAGAAGGTAACAGTTCAAAGAGGCAGTGTGCTGGGTGTGAGGGGTCCAGAGTGATTTTGGCAGCCCTTCTGCTTGCACTGGATAAGTAGAGTTCTTGGAGAGTAGGGAGGGTTATACCAGTGATTCGCTCAGCAGTCCGAACTATTCGACGTAGTCTTCTGAGGTCAGATTTGGTAGCTGAGCTAAACCAGACAGTTATTTAAGTGCAGATGACTGATTCAATGATGGAGGTGTAGAACTGTTTCAGAAGCTCCTTTGGGAGGTTGAACTTCCTAAGCTGACCAAGAAAGTACAGCCTTTGTTGAGCTTTTTTGACAATGGAGTCAATGTGAGTGTCCCACTTCAGGTCCTGAGAGATGGTGGCGCCCAGGAACCTGAATGACTCCACTGCAGCCACAGTGCTGTCCATGATGCTCAGTGAGGGGAGAGCAGGGGGGTTCACTATCATCTCCACTGTTTTGAGCGTGTTGAGCTGCAGGTTGTTGTGACTGCACCAGAGAGCCAGCTCCTTAACCTCCTGTCTGTAAGCAGACTCGTCACCATCCTAAATGAGGCCGATAAGGGTGGTGTCGTCTGCAAACTTTAGGAGCTTGACAGAGGGGTCCTTTGAGGTGCAGTCATTCATGTACAGAGAGAAGAGGGGAGAGGACACACCCCTGGGGGGCACCTGTGGTGATTGTGCGGGTCCTGGATGACAATTTACTCAGCTTTACCAGCTGCTGCCTGTCCGTTAGAAAGCTGTTGATCCACTGACAGACAGAGGTGGGCACGGAGAGCTGAGTTAATTTAGGCAGGAGAAGTTTTGGGATGATGGTGTTAAAAGCTGAGCTGAAGTCAACAAACAAGATCCTCCCATAGGTCCCTGGTCTGTCTAGGTGTTGCAAAACATAATGCAGTCCCATATTGACTGCATCATCCACAGACCTGTTTGCTCTGTAGGCAAACTGAAGAGAGTCCAGTGAGGGTTCAGTGATGTCCTTCAGATGGGCCAGCACCAGTTTTTCAAACGACCTCATGACCACAGATGTTAGCGCCACCGGTCTGTAGTCATTTAGTCCTGTAAGTTTGGGTTTCTTTGGGATGGGCATGATGATGGAGCGTTTGAGGCAGAAGGGCACTTCACACAGCTCCAGTGATCTGTTGAAGATCAGGGTGAAGATGGGGGCCATTTGGTCAGCACAGGATTCTAAACAGGCTGGTGTTATAAAATCTGGGTCTGGTGCTTTTTTCCTGTTTTGTTTCCGGAAGACCTGACGCACATCATCTTCACTGAACTTAAGTGCAGGTATGGGGGAGGCGGGGGGTGGTGGAGGAGTTCAGAGTGGGTGTGGGGGGTTTTCTCAAACCGGCAGTAAAACTCATTCAGGTCGTTAGCAAGTTGTTCATTGTCTACAGTGCTGGGGGATGGTGACTTGTAACTTGTGATGTTTTTCAAACTTTTCCACACGGATGCTGAGTAGCTGGAAGAGAACTGAGAGTAGTTCTTTTTGGCGACTCTGATCTCTCTTTCCAAGGTGTACTTCGCTTGCTTATACAAGGTCCTCTCCCCATTCCTGTAAGCAGCCTCTTTGGCCTGACATAGCTGTCTGAGTTTTACAGTGAACCATGGTTTGTCATTGTTGTATGTGTGTTAAGTCCTGGTAGGGATGCACACATCTTCACAGAAACTGATATAAGACGTTGCAGTCTCTGTGAGTTCATCCAGATTGTTTGCAGCAGCTTCAAAAACACTCCAGTCAGTGAGGTCGAAACAGGAAAAACAACAGGAAAAACGACATCACTCAGCATGTGAAATCACAACGGCACTAAAATTGTAAATTATGTTAAAATTATTAATAATGTCCAATTCCTTAGAGAGTTTATTGTTATCATTTCGCTTTACAAGACTTCAATGTGTCACCAGGAGCCATGGATACTGCTTTGGCCTCATTTGTATGTTTATTTTGTTATTTGTATCTCTCCACCTCATTCATAATAGAGCATGCTGATTGGTCTGAACCAAAACTTTCTCATGATTTACTGATGAAAACTCAAAGGCGTCACATTGTACAAGCCGGTGCAGACAGCCAGTCTACATGCTGGAATTTACACAATGATCACATGGTCGTGAAAGCTTCAAAATTTCTTTTCAAACTGGAAGAACGAATTTGGTCAAAATAATGCAAAAACAACCAATTTTCACTTTTTTGTGAAATATATGTGTCCTAATAGTGTTTTTTTTAAGCAACGTGAACAGCAAAATTGCCAGTGTACATTTTACACCACAGTTGTTGAATTTAACACGTGTCTGGTGTCTATATCCCCCTATATCTATGAGTCCCTCCAGCCAAGTTTCCAGGTTAATCTTTCAAAAGTGTATATATTTTACACTGCAGAGGTGTACACTTTTGAAAGCGTGACCTTGACACTTGGCTGAGGGGATATATATCTATCAAGCTGAATAAAAATGCTAATTCATTCTCTGCCAGCAGATGGTGTTAATATGCTAGTAATAATCCCATCATGAACACTTGAGCTGCCCTGTTACAAGCACCAATGTTTCTAAAACAGACACAAAATGTACACATTTGATAAAATTAAATTAAGTCTGTTGAATTAAAGCCATGAATAGAACATAAAGCTTTGATGCTTACTGTAAGTTTAGATATGATTAACAAACATCTTGCTATTCTTTCAGACTTCCTGTAAAACTAAACACAAGTTACAATGAAAACTGCTGAATTAGGTGTTGTATTTGATGTTGAAAACAGGTTAAATTAGATTATAATTTTGAAAGATCTCATCACATTTACTCAATTTTCTTATTATCAATCAACCTAATTGAATTAATTCAATGTTCTATTTCACATTAGAAGTCTATTAAGATTAGATTTTTTAAATAAATCTCTGTTTGTGAAAGTAGAATTTCCAAGCTAGTTTAAGAAAGTTCACAGTGGCTTCTAACGACTTGTTTCTGTTTTCAAAATAACAAATAATATCCTTTAGGTACAAATTGCCACTCGTATTAACCTTGGAAAATCAATATGAACTTAAATCATTCCAAAACAATGAAGATACCTAGCATGAAAAAAAAATTAAAAACAGGTGAAAAATGTCTTCACACTCATTCTTACAAAAGGTGCAAATATCAGTAACATCACAATATTTGGATAAGAGTGCATTACACAGGTAAATAATGTGCAAAATTTTGAAGTGCACCTCTTTTAATTAATTAGGAATACAAAATTTATATGGTAATAACCACATTTTCCTCCTTACATTTCTTACATTTCGTTTTTCGTACGCCAAAAAGTAGAACATTCACGGTTTGCTTACATTTTTGACACTACACCAAAACATCCACTAGGTGTCAGTATACGCATAATAATCAACCAAAAACTGTGCAGCTTTTGAATGTCGTTGAATGAGTGGTCCAGAAATGGGATGAATTAATAGATATGTTTTCAGATATGTTTTCAGATTGATGAGTTGGTATTTAAATTCTGGAATGCAGTTTTTTAAATTAAAATTTTAATATGCAGTACTTTACAATAGTGCTCAATTTTGTAAGACTGGCTAGAATATTAGTTTGTTGGACCCCCCATCCCTCAATAAATTATTTTTAAAAATGTGTCTTTAGTGAATGTCAACATTTACTGATACTTTAATAAAATCAAAAGCAAGTTACTTTTGAGCAGTTGCATTTTTATGAAAAATGCTAAAGTAATAAATAAATAAAGAGGATGAGTATTATTATTAAGTCTAACAGAAGTATTGCTCATTGTCAGTTAAGGTATTAACCATTAAACTATGGAATTTAGTCTAGTGTCACCAATATGCCTATAAATTAACAAACAAAATGCGAGAAACATGGGATATTTATGTAAACCTTGGCCTTATTTGTTTTTTAAATATCCAGATTAATTCATGGTTTGACTTATGATTCGATTAAGTACTGTTTGTATAAACTTTGAGCTCTGTTTATGTTATACTAGTTTGGATGTTGTTCCAATTTACACAAATCAACATTACTGAACCCAAATGCTCTGCTTCCATTTTTTCAGTCATTTCTAATAATAAAAAGCCATAACAGGTAATGCTTTGCAGAGTGGAGCTGATCTGCAGCTTAACTGCTGGATCTCGGCTTTCTCACTAATCAGATTGCTCTGAGAGGTGCAATACTGCTGCTTAAGAAAATTAAACACTATTTTATTTATTCGTATTACTGCATTATTTTTGATCCTGAGTCTGAGTGAAGCGAGAACAGACAGCTTCAGACATGACAATACATAATTCAAATCCAAATGGACATTTATATTTAGTATTTTGTTAAGTATGAATAGAAGAGGCCACAAAGAAGACTAAATAAATATATAATGATGAGCGGACAAAATGTTCAAATGAATGTCTAAAATGGGTGTAGATGATATATATAGAAATATAACGATATATGGCATATATTTTTATATTTGGATTTCACACACACATAACACATGCCAACTTATATTTCAAAATATTGTATAAATGGCGGTTTACATGTCATTCCAATTTTATATACGTGATTTACATATATCGCCATATATCAGATTTGGAACATGTATCATGTAAACCTCATATAACAGTTTCTACAGGGTATCTGACAACATCCAACACTGTAAATGCGAATAGTAATCCCTACTATGAAAAATTAAGTGTGTTTACTTAATTTTTACCAAATTGTTGAGTTTACTAGAAATACATTAGTGTTGCTGAAATAGTAGCGTACAAAGCTCCCGTAACTAATGTAATTTGAGTAAAATTGCTTATAATGGCCAAGCCGTCCTGTTACGCATGCGTATTGGGTGGTGATTTCCCATCACCCATCTGGATTCACAACCCAACCCCCACCCAGCACAGCCATAGAAGAACAGGATTTCATATTGAGAAGACTTCGGTAAATCAAGGTAAACTTTTCATTTTAATTACTGCTTTCATTTTATTTGTATAGTATCAGTAATCTGTTGATTTTCTGCACTTTGTGTATTGTTTGCTGCTTTGTGAACATAATTATTAGCCCATAATGTTGTGACTAATCGTTTTGACCACTGCACGTTATTTGCAGTACTGTCTATTTTACTAGTTTAGTTATTTTAGCCGCCTAGTTCCTTTTAATAAGTATTAATAAATGTGTTTGTAGTAATGATTTGTAAAGTGGGCCGCACGCTCTAGAGCGGGGCGCGCCGTTTTAAATGATGCACTGAGAGAGCGAGAGCGCGCGCAATCCGTTCAAATAGAAAAAAAATCCATTCAAATAGATGTAACGTTAATACACGTTATAGGTCTACATTTATGGAGAAAAGAAAACGAAACCTTTTTGGCCGCATTAAAAATACAGTTGTTACCGTTGAACTTTAGTGCTGGTTGTGACGAAAATATGTGTGTTTTTTTTAAAAAAAGATTAACTTGATAAGGTAAGCTGCAGGAAGCAGGTGAGGAGGAGATCAGCTGTGGTCCGCCGTCAGCGAGCGGCTCATGACCAGACCAGTCGCTTTTTTCCCCACGATCGCCGGGGCTTTTAAAACACCTTAACGCAGTTTCAGCTCAAAATGGACCCGTGAGTGTCGTAAGTAATTTAGGATTGCAATGCGATTACGATTCGCGTCACCATATGTGGCAGATACATATTTATACATGATGCTAAAGGGTGCTTATGCTAACAACCCATATGAGAGTAAAAGTTACGCTCGTGAAAATACGAGAAAGATTTAAGAACACAGTCAAGTCGTATATTGTAAAGCATCTTATATGTTATTTGTCTTCTTGCCTACGTTTACCCTAATACGGTGTTTTTGTGTTGCTGTAATAACAGATAAATCTGACCAGACGCGACAGAATATATGTGATGGATAGTAGTGAAATGGCATGACTCGTACAACCAAACACAGGTAACATCCATTTGTTTGCTTAATATCGCACAAAGTCATCAACAAGCCTATGTTATGACCAAACTTTCTGTCAAGAAACTTTAAAAGTGTAAACTGGCTTTGCCAAACCTGTTTGTTTGCACTTCTAAAGAAGGTTTCACTTATTTTTTGACAATTTAGGGCAAATACATTTGAACAATTATAGTGTTGTTTGGATCGCAGCACACCATTAGAGTATTTTGATGCATATTGTGAGTGGCATATTTGGTTTGTAATATTGTTACCCTTTAATAATTGTTTCTTTTTTTATTTCAGACTACCAGTTTGGGAGCTGATATGCAGTGGAAATGTAAGTTTTGCACATACACATCAGAAAAGACACAACTTTTTAAAAACTACTGCATAAGCATTAAAAATATTCATGAATTGATCCAGTACCCTGTCTCCATACTGAATGTCATTCTATTTTAAATCTTTTCACACATTAAAAGTACATTTATAAAAAAAAAATAATAATCTCAACAAAGAACTGCACGATCAAGAAAGAATAGTCAGAACATTTTGTTCATTTGCATACTCATTTGAGGAATAGTCAGAAAGTTCAGTGTCCTTTTAAAGACTGTTCAATTGAGACAAATGTATATTCCACTTAAGGCACATCAGCAACATTGACATGAGTATTTTAAATTGGGGTTAAGTTCTCTGTTTGGTGACACACAAGAAAGTATAGCTCATCCACTCAATAACAGGTGCCAAGAGTATTTGGCACCTTATAATATTCAAGGGCATTTAAACATGTCATATTAAAGTGTTACTTCTGTTGCTAAATGGCATTGCCTTGTTTAAATGAATGTGTTTCTAATTTCTGCTTTCTTTGTTTTAGAGTTTTGCTTAGCCATGTAAATAACACTTCACTTTATTGTGCAGGACAGTGATGTCCAGAAGGTAGCCATAGAGTAAACACCAGCTAATGCTTTGAAGCAAGTGCTGCAGAAGGTTTGTTTCCTTTTCAAAACTTATTTTTCAGATTTGTGTTTTTGAATGTTAATAATAACTAATTATGTTTTTGATTAGATCTTCGCGGAATTGAATCGAATATCTGGAAGAATATTGATATCCGATTTCTACACTGCATTGGACTTATTTAAAAAAAAAGAGAGGAGTAAATCAGAGAAGAAAAAAAATGTTTATTCAAAGGTATTTTTGTGACATCTTTGAATCATAAAATTGCATTTGATTGTTTTCATTGAGCTTTAATGTCTTTGCTTTTTCACAGTTATCTGAGATGATGCTTGTCTGCACAGCAGTTCTTTGGGGTCTTCCAGTCCTTTTGGAGATGAGTCTAATGATTTTTTCAGGATGTGTTTTGTAAGTAGTATTATTGTTTCTGCCTTCTTAGACTCATTCCAGTTTTATTCACTTATTAAAATCAATTTCCAATTTTATTTAAAAAATAGATTAAAATAAAGCAAATGCAATTAATGTAAGTATTTGAAAGTAAGAGGGATGTTTTATGGCATTTGGAGCTAGAGCACTGCCATTTTTCAAATACAGCAGCTTGTGACGTCACAGGGTTAGTTAGCTTCATAGGCCAGTGAAGTAATGAATGCATTTCTTTTATTTTTAAACACTTGTTTTGAAAAGGAGAAAGATTAGCTTGAAAAAAAAAGCTGAATTCTTAAGTGTAATTGCTATGTAATATGTAGAGAGTAATATAATTTCTGTGGGTAGAACTTGCTGGATTAAGATGTTAAAAGCCAAAATCAAAAAATAACCAACCCTGTGAAGTCACATGCTGTGGAATTGTTGATGGCTGCAGCCTTGCTCCAAATCCATAATAAAACATCTTTTTTTTTTTAAGTTTTTTTTTACCCAAAATATTAATATTGATTTTGTAGCACCAAATTGTCTCTCACATATTTGCATTTCTTTTCTTAATGTTTAAAAATAACTTTTAGTGCGGTTTGTTATTACATAGTGTTTTTTTAAGTTAAAAAATTGAGTTCCTATAGAATAGTGTCATGTTTTAAGGTTGGAGCAAACGTCATTTGATATGTGGAGGAGTAGGACCTAGGGCTGTCACGTTACTGGAATTTGGTACCAATCGATGCTGAAATTTTAAAAACGTCCATTTCCCGCCAACATTAAGCACTGTTGAGCACGTTCTTATACAGCACTGTTTTGCCATTGTGTTCACATGCTCAACAGAAAGGACGCTTAACAGTGTTCAAATGTTTTGTGGGAAATGGACATTTTTAAAAATTCATTATCGTTTGGTACCAAATTCCAGTATTGTGACAACCCTAGTAGGGGCAGTACAGGCGAATCCATCATGTCCTGGAGTTTTGCGGTAAAAGCCCAAAGTACAAAAACTTTGTTATCATTTAAGTAGCACCAAACAAGGCCTTCTTATAAGAAGCATTTGAATGTAGTTCAAATTTATTGTACACCGTGGACACTGAGTGAAGCCTCCTGCAGCTGCTGGACAGTCATTATTTTTGTCTGACTTTACTTGTTGGTCTTGGGAAAAAAAATAGATCCTGAAAAAGTGCTCAAGTTATGCATGTGTGAACACTTTAATAGTCATGCTAACAAGCAAGTTGATAGTGTAATTGGTCCCTATAATAAATTGTTGCCATATTAAGCACAAGAATTTGTAATTTTTTTTTTTTTTTTTAATTTGTAATCTTTTGGTCTCTTGGCCACTACATGCTTAATGTAATTTAGAATATCAAACTTTACTCATTGTTCTTTTTCTATTCATAGGATGTGGATGTAGAGGGTGACTTCAGTGGAGTAAATGTTGGCCTGCTGACTGTCTTGTGTGAAGACATGCCTGTCAGATGTCTAAAGGACCTCAATGGATGCAATACGGGCCATTATACTGGAAGCAAAAGTGATTATGGACGATGTCCCTACTTTGCCACACGCAGTATGTCTTCTTTTTTACTTTGGTTTACCCACTGAATTTGGACTACCCAAAGACAATGTGCTATGAATCTGATTTGTTCAAATGTGTGTTGCTTTCGCTGGGAGGGAAGCTAAATGTGTTTTATTTTCTGTGAATGCCTATATGCTGCTGTGTTTAATATTTAAATGTTCTGGCATAATGGCATGTTTAATTACAAAGTGTTGCTTTCACTAGCAAGGTCAATCTCAAACCCAAATTCAGACTCTAAAAAATCAGCTTTTAGGCTAAATATCTGGTCCTTTATGAGTGTCTACTGTACATGCTGCCATGTTTACAGGTGCTAGTGCAATGGCATTTTTAATTACACTAATTTCAAGTCTTTAAGTATTTTCAAACATTTAAGAAACATTTAGTTTGTTTGTTTTTGGCATCTTTACTGTTTGTGGTGTTACATTTGGAAATGCAGCATTTCAGTGTTTAAAACAATAGATTTTTTAACCAAAAATGTGTATTGTGATGGGCAACACTGTGGCGCAGTAGGTAGTGCTGTCGCCTCACAGCAAGAAGGTTGCTGGTTTGAGCCTCGGCTGGATCAGTTGGCATTTCTGTGTGGAGTTTGCATGTTCTCCCCGTGTTGGTGTGGGTTTCCTCCGGGTGCTCCGGTTTCCCCCACAGTCCAAAGATATGCGGTATAGGTGAATTGGGTTGGCTAAATTTTCCGTAGTGTATGTGTGTGAATGAGAATGTATGGATGTTTCCCAGAGATGGGTTGCAGCTGGAAGGGCATCTGCTGCGTAAAACAAATGCTGGATAAGTTGGCGGTTCATTCTGCTGTGGCGACCCCGGATCATTAAAGGGACTAAGCCGAAAAGAAAATAAATGAATGAGTGTATTGTGATTTATAGGGTTGTCAAAAGTATTGAGTTTGGTACCAATCATTACTGAAATTTAAAAAATGTCTATTTCCCACAAACATTGCGAGCACTGGTTGGCCATTGTGTTCACATGCTTAACAGATATGACTAATGGACCATGAAGGTCATCATTTTACCACTCTTCACCATTGTTCACCAAGTGCAAACACAGATACAAAGACACTGGATCATGTCAAAGCCCTGTCGAACAGTCGATCCATCAGCAGATAGCTTATATGTCAGCTTATAGACAGATCAGCTGATCGACTCAGCTTTGAAACATTTCATTGTCTGTGTAACTTTGTTTGGACTCGGTGAAGAGTAGTAAACCAATGACAGTCACATCCAATCACAGTCATTTCTATGGAGTATGTGAACACAATGGCCAATCAGCGGTGTTTAAGAATGAGCTCAAATATTGACTGGAAATGGATGTTTTAATATTTCAGTACTGATTGGTACCAAACTCGATACTTTTGACAAAACTAATGTGATTATTTTCTGTAGGAAAATCTTATTTCTAGTCTAACAAATTAGCTTTTAAGCTCAACATCTATTCCTCTATGAGTGTCTATATGCTGCTATGTGTAAAGGTGCTGGTGCACCGGCATGTTTAATAACACTAATTTAAGTATGAAGTTTTTTTTAATGTATTTTCAAACATTTTAGAAAGTTTGTATTTCAGGGCTGTACATTTTAATATGTGTATGTGTGTGTGTATATATATATATATATTTTGTATTGCTGTTTGCAGTATATTACAGCTCTTTTTTTACAAAACTGTATTATGTACAAGTGTATTATGGTACTAAAATATATTGTGATACTCTGTTCTTTTTGCTAAATAAAGTTTTTACATTTAAGACCTGTATAATGTCATTTCTTGTAAGTTGAACTACAAATATTATGTTCAGTTTAATTGAAGAAAATGTGGAAACCGATTGCACTTAGTTTCTTTAGTTGACATTACTTAAAATGGTGGATTAAAACAATGTTGAGACTACTAGCATTTAACATGTTAACTGAGCATGGTATAACAGTATTAGTTAAATAGAGTTAATGAAGTAATCTTACTATAAAACCTTAAGTAAGGTTACTAAATATTCAAGAGTATGTTAACTAGAATGTATATTAAACTAACTTGATTTTTACCAGTTAGTTTACTTTGGAAGTTTAAGGTTTCTTACTTTAAGGCAATAATTAACTTTAACTTCAGATTTCCCAGTAAGTTTATATTGCAAAAATAAGGCAATCGGTTTCCAAACTTTTTTTAAGTAAACTGAACATGTTAGAATTTACAGTGAAGCTGAAGGTTCGTTGAAATTGCATCAGATACATCCAGAGGTCAGAAAGTTTCCTCTAATGGAAATGGATTTCTGGACATTATGATGTTGGCTGAGTGCAGTCTTGCAGATTTGACACTTTTGCTGGTAACAGTTTTATTTGCCAGTGCAAGGTGAGATGAGAAAGGTAATGACAATAATCTCTTGGCATGCTTTGAATAGGATCATTAGTGTTGTACATGATTAATTGCATTTGGGATGCCAAGAACCATTTGAGCCTGCCTATAATTCTATGATCCAGGCGGATATGATGATCCTATTTACACTCAGTGGATATCAATCAGCAGGCCTCATCTGATATTTATACAGTAGGTTTGTCCAGTGCAGACTGAGCTTTAGGTCTAAATTCTCTCAAGATGCTGTGTAATAAGATAATTTGTGCAATTCCAGTTGCAGTGTTGAAGCGATCCCCCTTTGAGAATGTCTGCTTTACCCTGTCCTCTTTTGTAGAGGATGAGCCTTTTTCAAAATTCTCATTAAAGTTTTTTGAACATACGGTGCTTAATAATGTATGCAACTTGTGAATTATGCTTTAAAACACTTTTTCTCCTGTTAGGATGAGTTCAAATCATTTTGAAATTTTATTGTGATTATTAATATTTTTAAACAACATAGTTTTATTATAATTCCAGACAAAATGAGAGAAGACTTTCCTCAGAAGAAATTATAAATGCAGAAGCTGTGCAAAAAAACATCCTTGCTCTGTTAAACATTACTTGAAGTATTTAAAAAAAAAGAATTAAAATTTCACAGGATTTCTTCAAAGCCACATATAGGGTTTGGGAAGATTACACGCTGAGCAAGCAATCAGTTCTCATACTGTAGTGTGTTGGATACAGGACAAATGTGCAGGAATAAACATCTGACTATGGGGTTCCATTTGTGCCAAAATTCCCTTGCCTGCTTTCTGCTTTGTACTTCACATTTGTCTTCGTCTTCTCTCATTGGCCACACGTTCAGGAAAACGTTTGTTGACGTACATGTTGTCTGTTGATGTCGGCTTAATCTGTCGTCCTGTCGGCTTTTCTCTGTTTTGTACTGTCATATTCTATAGGGTATTCTGTCATCTCATCTGTTGTCCTTATTGTCATTCTTACTGTCGTCTATGTCGTTTATACTGTCATCCTAACTGTCGTCTATGCTGTCGTCTATACTGTCGTCTTTACTGTCATCTATACTGTCGTCTAAACTGTCATCCTAACTGTCGTCTATGCTGTCATCTATACTGTCATCCTAACTGTCGTCTATGCTGTCGTCTATACTGTCATCCTAACTGTCGTCTATACTGTCGTCTATACTGTCATCCTAACTGTCGTCTATGCTGTCGTCTATACTTTCATCCTAACTGTCGTCTATACTGTCGTCTATACTGTCGTCTATACTGTCATCCTAACTGTCGTCTATACTGTCGTCTATACTGTCATCCTAACTGTCGTCTATACTGTTGTCTATACTGTCATCCTAACTGTCGTCTATACTGTCGTCTATACTGTCGTCTATACTGTCGCCTATGCTGTCATCTATACTGTCGTCTATACTGTCATCCTAACTGTCGTCTATGCTGTCGTCTATACTGTCATCCTTACCGTCGTCTATACTGTCGTCTATACTGTCATCCTAACTGTCGTCTATGCTGTCGTCTATACTGTCATCCTTACTGTCATCTATACTGTCGTCTATACAGTCATCCTAACTGTACTGACAGTAAGGATGACGTTATAGACGACGGTAATGATGACAGTATAGACGACAGCATAAACGACAGCACAGATGACAGTAAGGACGACAGAACGATGTCAGCAAAGACGAGGGTAAGGATGACAGTGAAGATGAATAGACAGCAATAAGGACAGCAGATCAGATGACAGAATACCCTATAGAATATGACAGTACAAAACACAGAAAAACCGACAGATTAAGACAACATGTACGTCAACAATGCTGATTTTCCTCAACGTGTGGGCAATGAGAGTAGACGAAGACAAATGTGAAGTACAAAGCAGAAAGCAGGCAAGAGAATTTTGGCACAAATGGAACCCCATAGTTTCCAGGAGCCAATCTGAGCCTAAAAGTTGTGCTGCACCAATCAGTCATTAAAGGAACGCTCCACCTTTTTGAAAACAGGCAAATTTTTAAAAACAATATTCCCTATGAGTTTTACCATTATTGAATCATTGTGTCTGGTGGGAGTAATTTTAGCTTAGCTTAGCATAATTCATTCATTCATTCATTTTCTTGTCTGCTTAGTCCCTTTATCAATCCGGGGTCGCCACAGCGGAATCAACCGCCAACTTATCCAGCATATTTTTTACGCAGCGGATGCCCTTCCAGCTGCAACCCATCTCTGGGAAATAGCTAAGCATAATTCATTGAATCGTATTGGACCATTAACATCTCACTTAAAAGGAGTTTAAATAATTGTTCTATTTTAAGCTTGACACTTCTGTTGTGTACTAAGAAAGACAGAAAGTGAGAAGTTTATATTTTTTAGTTCAGGAACTATTCTCTCATTCCAATGCAATAATAATTGGTTAAACCAATAACATGATTTTATACAGATTCTAACTGGTGCTGCAAGTTAAGGGCCTGATGCTGGGGACTATAGGCACTGCGTCTACTGCAGCCCTGGTATGGCGGCAAAGTCCTTTGATTATTACACTATAATAAGAGTATAGTCCAAGTCATATCCACATAGAAAATAGCAACATTTTCCATTGGTCTTAGTTCATAATGTAACTAAAGTAAAGCCTTAAATAGAAATAAAAAAAAATCTCTTTGGTCATTTTTGAGTGAGATGCTAATGGTCTAATCCGATTGAATAATCTAAGCTAGGCTAAGCTAAAAATGCTCCCACAAGATCTGGAGATTGGCTAAATGGATTCAAAAATGGTAAAACCCGAGTTGTAAAATCAATTTGAATTTATTTTCACAATTGTGGCATGTTTCTTCAAAACCATTTTGCCATATTCTTTTAACTGCACATCACAATATTAATCTGAAAATCAGTGAACAGACTGTGTGGGTGATTTGTATTCTGATATCTGAATCTGATACACATCCTTGGTTCATTTCCAGTATTTTAAATGCTCTTCATTATTGGACAGCCCATGTAATGTGTATGCTGCATTAAACCCCCTTGTTTCGATATCAAGGGTTAGAAGTGCTCAGGTCCGGTTACAGCCACGCATTCCATGTCAAGGCTCTTCATATACAAGCCTCCAAAGAAAGCAATGGGTGTGTGCAACTGTAATTATACATAGCCACTGAAGGATGAAAGCTTTATTTATTTAAAGCTACACAGAATCAAGAAGTACCTTTCTGTATATACTGTAACTGTTAAAGAAAAAGATACATATGCATAATACAGAGGTGAACTGGGGGTATGAGAGTCTATGATGATATTATCAACTTTAATGCCAAACAGTCTGGGTCATTTATAAGGAATGCTGTGAGAAACAGGTTGAGATTTTGCATAGAATTTGTATAGTAAGAATGCATTCACTAAGCATATCCAGAGAATAAAAGCAGTCAAGACCAGGCTTGTCAAACTGTGTGGGTGGCAGAAGTATCTATCAAAATTGTGGAAATACCGCTCAGACATGGTATTCGTCAGCTTTGAATTTGTACACATTTTTTATCAATGGGACATTGTAAATCTGTGAATATTTTCTGCTCGTACGGCCATTCATACCATAGTTTCTTTGTGTCTGAAATGCTTCAGAAAATAACATTCAACTGGGCGTTTTAAAAAGACACCACTGTTTTATGTGTGTGTGGCAGACTTCACCCCACCCAAACTGTGGCAATGTGACAGCACCCTGTGACTCGACATCCACCCTTCACAAGATTCAAATGACAAAAGCCATTTCAAACATCAAAACAACTAACAAAAGCTCGAGCGAATAGACACACTTTGTGTTTGCTGGTAACAGTGTGCCATTGATAGGATGACACTGGATTTGCCAGTTATGAAACAAACTCTTTTCTATCAGAACTAAATGATTAAACTAATTTGCATTAAACACTGAACAAATATTTAACCACATAGTAGTGAATAAATGTAAGTATACAATGAGACCAAGTTAAGTTTTTCAACAAGTTACCATATTATATGAAAATATAATTTTGATTGGACAAACATAATTTACTGATGAAATAAAAGGCTTATTTTCAAATGTCATATATATCGGCATGTAAATGTGATCATGAACTATTATTGTAATAAACTCAGATATGTCATAAAATTATTCATAAACAAGCCATGTCTTTATGTAAATGTTTATTATACAAATTGCATATTGTTTATTATTTTACTTTATATAAACATAATTATAATCTTTGGGAAAAACGGCATAAAAATATATCTAAATTGTGAATATATGATAATTGTATCTGTTAAATATTTAACCACATGGTAGTGAATAAATGAGATCGTATAATGAGACCAAGTAGTGTTTTTCAATAAGTGAACATATGAAAATATTATTTTGCATGAAATCAGTATAAAATGTTTTTAAATGGTTTTAGGCCTTTTTTGGTATAGGATAGGCCTTAGGATATGAATACCATTTAAGGGAAAAACATGGGTTATGTTTTGAGAAAAAAATAATAATATATTTTTATA
>CAIGQQ010034734.1:1684028-1696936 GCA_903798035.1 Danio albolineatus | reverse complement strand
TAGTAGTAGTAGTAGTAGTAGTAGTAGTAGTAGTAGTAGTAGTAGTATTTTTAATAGTATGCCTAATTGGCTAGTTAAATGCTTTTTGCGTAACCAACACAGAGGTTCATGATTCAAGAGTTTCTTTTAGGGGTGACATTGTGGCTCAGTGGTTAGCAGTGACGCTTCACTGCAAGAAGGTCTCAGGTTCAAGTTTCGGCTGTGTCAGTGTGCATTTCAGTCCAAAGTCATGCAGTATATGTGATTTGAATAGACTAAATTGGCCGTAGTGTTGGATTTTTCTCAGTACTGTGTTGTAGCTGGAAGGGCATCCATTGTGTAAAAATATGCTGGATAAATTGACGGTGGATAAGTTGACGGTTAATTCCAATGTTTCAACCCCTGATGGATAAGGCGAAGATAAGTCTAAGCCGAAGGAAAACGAAATGAAATAAAATTTTTAACAGCATTGATAACAGCGTTGGTACAGTGTTAGAGCAGTTTCGAAAAAATCAGAGAAATAAATCATGAGGTTTTCAAAATGCAGCGCTATTCTCTATTGAATCGATCGTGAGCTTAGTTTATAACAGCAGATGGCCCTCTAGGCTCATATTTAACTGTACACTGTTAAAAACTGTTCCTGTTTTTTCGAGGAAGAGAGCTTGTCCATTTAGCCAAGGGACTTCAGTTGGGTTTTTTTTGTCATTAGAATAAAGTAACAGCTCACTATGAACACTTATGTAATTTGCTTAAACCTTTCCTAACTTTTATTAATGATTAAATTATGTCCAAGTGGTATTTGAAATGAATTGGACACAAGCAGATGGTGTCAAAAAAGTAGCCATGACAAAAATCAACTGTGTTGTTGCTTCATGTTGGCTGCTTCTGGTCCTTTCAGGACCAAAAAGTGAACACACCAAAAAGATGACAGCCAATTGAAATAAAAATTGCAATTGCATAATGGGATTTACCTCTCTATATCTGAAGGTGGCAGTATCTGTATTGTCATTCTACAAAGGAAAACCAGGGGTCCGTTCTTTGAACGTGGATTACCCAATTAGCTGGATATGGTTATTTGACATGATCCAGGAGCATTTAGTTCATCAAA
The DNA here is from genome assembly GCA_903798035.1 of Danio albolineatus. Taxonomy (NCBI): domain Eukaryota; kingdom Metazoa; phylum Chordata; class Actinopteri; order Cypriniformes; family Danionidae; genus Danio; species Danio albolineatus. The sequence continues at coordinate 1,695,849 of CAIGQQ010034734.1, read as the reverse complement.
ACTCATCCGAGAGTTGTTGTTATAGCAACAGTACTGGTAGCTCAAACCTGCTCGGGAGCAGGCTTAGTTCATATAAACAGGATCGGGTCTATATATATAAACACACACACACACACACACGCACACACACACACACACACACACACACACACAAAGACTGTTACAGGTGGTTCTTCCCAAGGGCTTCAGGGAGAACATTTATTATATATTATTATGTAATTTCTATTTGGTTTTTTTAGGAAAGAATGATATTTTTTGCAGTCATGCACATATTTTGACAGCTAACATGACAGTGATTTGATGCTTCACAAAAGTTGCAGACACCTTTACCGATGTCAAAGTGCTTTTTTGATGCAAAATTGATTTAAACAGCAAGTTTTTCCCTACATCGATTAAGAAACTTGAATGGGCCTATGCTTTTATAATAAAGAATAATCTGCTCAAAATGTAAAACTAAACATTGTTAAATACTCTTGATACATGAAAGCGTAAAGCCTGCATCCCATAACGAAGGTGGAAAGATATTGTGTATCATATTTAACAAAGCGTTTGCTACGAATTATATGTAATTTTGCTCGCATGGATAATTGAATATTAATCAGATGATGTCATTCCACTGCTTTGCCATCAGCCAATCGTTGCATTGCTGATCATGATCCTTCAAAACACATGCTTCGATTTCAGATCAGTTCATCCAGGCATTTTAATCTGATTCGCAAATGTGTTTAAAGAACCAAATTAGCCAGAGATTCGTTATCAAAAATCTGCCAAATAAGATCATTTAAGCGAGATACAAAGAACAGACCCTAGATTTAGTGCTGCCCACATACAAACTGCAAACAAAGCAGCATTTGCATATCATTTTCACTGTACTTCTCACTTACCACAGAGGCATTTTTTGAAAATAGGTTTGATAATTTGATAGTGCACATTGTTTGCAAATATTTAACGTGACGAAATGACAGCTGGCTTCTCTGTGTTCCCTCTTGACTCGTGTCATTTGCTTAGTTTTCTTGTCAATCATTGATTGTACATGCTAAATCGGGCAAACTCCCTGTGACTTTTTTTGCATAAAAAAAATACCAGTATATGGTCACGCATTGAATTTTAAAAAATGTATTCTTTATTATTAATAATTTTAATGACTTTTAAAAGTCCTCAGTTTCAGCTTAACATACAGGCTTTTTTATTGTTTTAAGTTATATCAGTAATCGAAATCTCTGAGTAAATTTACTGCATTTATTATTTATTTATGCACTTTTAATGAACTATTCCTTAAGTTGTGGTTGTTGCAGTGGTGCTGTAGAAAATCAGTCAGAAACACTGTTGTGTCTTTTAAAGAGATATTCAAGAGTCACAGTAATGATTCATCTCTGTTCAACATACTAAAACATCTAGTTCTTGTTAGACTTGTGCTTGAAAGGGAATGGAGAGTGAGATGTTCTTTAAATAAAGAGCAGGGTGCTCAATGTGTGACCTTTTGAACAGAATGACAGAGGAGAGCAGATCATTTGGACTTACCTTGTTATTTAATAATGCTAATTTCTCTTTTAAATTGAATAAGGTCTGGTCATGCATTTTTCATTTAAACGGTAGCTCGCATTCTTGAGAGTGGGTAGATTTTCCTTCTGTTGGGACCGGATGTAATCCGCCACACTGAGGATAGAAAATACTTTAACAGTGCATAACACTCATTTCTATCTATTTAAAGTCTCAAATAATTCAGTTGGGTGTTTGAATAGAGATGAATTTCACATCTCCACTGAAACAGAGAATGGTACTTGTGGTGTTTTAGTATTTCCATCACAACTTTAAAAAAGTGGAGTGTTCTCTTAATAAATACCTTTGGATTGGGAATACTGATTGGATTGGGAATATAAGTTAGTTAATTTTGACATATCCATCTAAAAATGCATATTTATACTCTTGTCAAACATTATGAAAATATTATTTCAAATCAGTTATTCTGTGTTTTTGGCTTTTGTTTGAACAGCAAATTTGTTAACACATTCGTTGGATTTAATTAGAAATGACTGTTTGAAGCGCTGCTGTAATGGTCAGTAATTACTGACCAGATTGAGCTTTTTGTTTAATACTTAATACTTGGTGGCCAGGACAGGAACACACACTCATACATTTGTTTTTGGTCATTATTGTGACTGAATTTTATATTATACAAACTTCATAATATATTCCCTCGCAATACTCCTACCCCTTAACATAACCCTTAGTGAAAATTTGACAAATTATGAATTTCAAAAACAGTTCAGTTTGACTATATTGCATTACCTATGTAATACCAATGTCACTATGCACATTTGTTTCTTCATAAAACACACACACACATGCATACACTAAAATATATGTCATATCTATTGGTATTTACAACTGCAACTAATACTAAATTTCAACGTTTTCTTAATTTCATACTTTTGAATTTTAAATTATAGAGATTCTTATCTAGTCATTATTGGCTCCCCCTCAAGTTGTCCCAGGACTGTTTGAATTTCTTATGTCTGCTGAACAACACAAAACACAATTGAAAGATTGTTGGAAACCAAACTGTTTCTATTTTTATCAGTAGTTTATTAAAATAAAACACAAACATTTGACATGTACCAATTCATGGCAAAACCTTAAACATAATCACTTAGTTTAGTTTTAATGGAAAAAAATCTTATGTCTCTGCTACAAAATATTATATATATTATGGCGATGATTTTTGAACTTTTTCTAAAAGTTCATTAAGGTTTAATCGAAAAAATCAATTTATATTAAATTACATCCCAGCATAACACTATCAGTAACAAAATTGATTAGTAGCAGAAATCAATTCAATGACATCTGTGTGTTCAGGATCCTGCTTGGAGTTGAACGTTTGTTAAACATTTAATGATTTTCATATTTCACAACAAAACGTAAAGTCCACTGGCTGATATTGAACCGGCAGGGCAGAGGCGTTTAAACGCACGCGCTTTCCCACACACTGACGTGCACTTGAAGCGCGCGCGTCCAGAGGTGAGAGGAGCACATTATGCAGCTCGCTCTCCCCACGGTGCTCCTATCAACTCTCAACGCGCGTCAATATGAGTGCAGGCGTCCTCCTCCTCCTCCTCAGCATCCCCGACACACTGCCGCTGAAAGCAGTCATGAGGTGATGTGGACTTCTCTGAGTATATGGAAGCATACGTTGTTTGCTCAACTGAGAATAAGTTCATGTCGCGCGGTCAATGCATTCATGCATATGCATTGGCATATTTTAGCGACAGGATTAGAGCAGCTCGGATGAGATGCTGAGAGGTCGCGCTCTGAAGAATGGACTGTTTATGTATCGTTAGCACTAAGGTAAGACCTTATGCCCTAATGTGTCTTGTGTTGTCTGTTTGGAGTATATTTAATTTACTGTACGTTATGATAAACACATGAGAAATTTTAAGAATCGATGATTAAAGTACTATGGCTAAATATTTGAGTTACTTGTTCGTTAGACATGATATATCAAATTTGTTTGTGTAGATCTTTTTCTTTTTTTAATATGCTTAATATTATATTAGGACTATTATGCTTTTGAACATAGCTTTTGTTTATTGTTGTATGTTTATAAACTAATTGATGGATAAATGTAATTATTAATTAAATATACCTATTGTTGTAGGGTAGGTTGTATACATAAAATGTATTTTTGCTTTTGAAACTACTCATTTAAAGTGAGCTAAATCAGAAGTTCTTGAGATTTGTTTTGGACAGCTCAGTTGTTTTATATTCACTCCACTTAAATTTGTAAAAACAATTAAGCTAGCCGTTGATTTGTGTTGGGACAACAGGAAGGAATTTTGTGGAACCCAGTATTTCTTTTCATATTGATGACAGACAGATTGATAGAAAGGTTTATAGTTAGTTGAGTTTTATTGTTATGTGAATGGACAGCTGAAATATGTTTACTATTAATGGATATCTATTAAATGTATTTATAAATAGATGTAGGTAGGCCATATTGTTAAAAGATGTGTTCAAAAATGTTTAAGACTGCTCTCAAAAATGATTTTTTGCTGCTTGTTCAAACTACTCATTTAAAATGAGCTGGATCAACGCCATTCTTGAGATTTTTTTGGGACAACTTGATTGTTTCATGTTCAATCCACTTAAATTCGTCAAACAATTAAACTCATCAAATCAAACTATTGATTTGTGTTGGGACAAAAGGAAGGAATTGTGTGGAATCCACCATTTTTTACAGAGTAGTAGTTGGTCTTATTGCTTAGAGACAGATTGAGAGAAATAGGTTTTTGGTTAGTTGGGTTTTATTGTTCTGTGACTGGACAGCTATATATATATATATATTTACAACTTGTGGGTAGGTAGATTATATTGATAGATATTTAATATATAACAACAAGTACTGATAATAATGTATTTTTGTTTAGAACTAGATGATGGATGGATCAATTGTTAAATTTAAGATACTTACTATAAACTAACTTAAACTATTTGGCTATATCATAACAAATTAGACACTTCATGTTCAACAAATAAGTGGGTAACCTTTAAAGCTCCTAACACATTCATTAATTCATTCATTTTCAGCTTAGTCCCTTTATTAATCTGGGGTTGGAGGGAACCATCCAAATTTTCCAGCATATGTTTTACACAGCGGATAAAAGCCACAACCCATCACTGGGAAACACTATACATTCTCATTCATTCTCAAACCAACGACCTTCTTGCATGCTGTGAGGTGATTGTGCTACACACTGCGCCACCATGACACCCCAACTGTAACACAATTCTTAAATAAATATGTCCATCCTAATTTTAATTCGTAATAGCTAGATTTAATATACAGTTATCTCATTTTATCTATTAACTGTTATTAACAATTATTAGCTAAAAGTTGAACCCACTGTGCTATATGCACTGATTATCCTGTTACTTAGTTAGTAATTGGGACCGGAATTAAGGGTTTCTTTAAAGCCTAATTGTCAGAGACATTTAAAGATGTAGGGAATATACAGTAGGCGAGCGTTACACAACTGCCTTTTAGAACTAAAATAACTCCCTTAAGTTTTCAGGGCTTGCAAAGGGATTTTAGGAACGTTTGATATGTGTTGTTTGAAAAAGCAATCACCAATCAGATATCTGTCACATCTTTCAGAGATTTATGACATGAGGTTTACGGTATTTACCATCAACCCTTCTCTCATATTAAGACAAATGGCATCCAGCTTGGAGAGGGAGTCAGAATTCATCTTGTGTGATTATTTGAAGGAGAAAGTACTTTAGGGATAAAGTCGAGAGTGGATTGGGGATTTATTTTTTTTTGGCTGCAGATCTGAGAGAGTAAAATCAGCAGAAGCTTCCTGGCAATGTGAAATGGAAATTAGACTAAAGTAACCCTTGTTATTATTGACATTGGTGGTCTTTAAGTGATTTGTAGCCAGCAGTTTGTAGCACATGCTCCTTATATACATGAGATCGAATGAGATTTGGTGCCCTGCGATGCATGCAACAACATACTTTTGTTGTTGTTTGACAAGCAGTTTGTTAGAAATACGTTTTCATTGACATCTAGATAGCGAACATCCAGACATTGGTCATTTGACGTTCATTCAGCTGACAGTGACGTTTAGATGTAAACATATGCTGCAAGCTGTCCTGTCGTAACATAAAAAACTGCAGTTTGAAAAGCATTTGATCATTGCAGAGTGTGCAAGTACACACACGCTCATTTGTTCACATATCAACAGATGAGGTAATTGATATTACATTCTTAGTTACAATGCATTGGCATAGCAGTAAAGAATAAGTCTTTTAGCATTATCATGTACAAGCATTGTAAACACCACATCCTTTTGTTTGTTGAGTACTTGACAAAAACATTAAACGTATGGCATCTATATGACCATATACTACCTAGGAAGTTTGAGAGGGTCTTATTTTGAACTGTTCGCACATTCATTGGTAATAAAATCGATTAATACATGAAGATGTTTCAAAGAAACTTTTCATATCTAGATGTTAATTGATCGAGATTCTCAAAACAAGCTTTACTCAAAGCTGATATGAGGCCAAGATGAGGGTTATTATAATCTGACATTATTTAAGCTGCTGTAACAAAAAACAGTAAAATTTATGTTAAAAAATAGCAGCTGATTTCCCAGTACTGGGTTGCATCTGGAAGGGCATCAGCCGCGTAAAACATACTAGATAATTTGGTTCATTCCAAGGAAAATGAACAAATGAATAGCAGCTGTAGTTTCCAGAATTTTACTGTTAAAATAAGGGGTAGAAACTAAAATAAATTTCCAAGTTTATGGTAAAATTTTTGAGAACACATTTTACACATCAACTCGTTGTACCTTTTTTTTTTACAGAGATAAAAACATCCAAAAGCAGGTGGTGATGAGACAGATGCACGATGAACCACTGCTCATCCTGAACAGCTGAACATCCAAATGCAGAGAACATAGTAATATATAGAAGGTGCTTGTGTAATTCACACAGCAAACACTAGCTACGTTTCCATCCAGCTATTTTTTTCGCATTTTGGATCTGCGCATTAAAAAACGGTTGGTGGAAACGACATGATGCGCATACATTTAAAAAAATGCGCATAAAAAACAAATGTGCATAACTGAGTAGGATAAACTTTTTTTTCGATAAGAAAAGATGCGCATAAACTGCGATGGAAACACTTTTACTCTATAAATTCCAGTATGCACATTAAAAAAAGGTCATGTGATTTTGTTATAAGAGATCATGTGATGATAAAAATGTGTATAAATGGACAAACCGGCAGGCTGAGCACATCATAAAACATCTGAAATGTTGTTTTGGTCATTCTAAAACGCCTTACCGTTTCAGTAGTTGTGTATTATATTATTAATGACCTCCAGAATCAAGATCGTCTGTGCTCCTCGTCTGACACCTTCAAATGCCACCGCATGTCAGGATTGTGTGTCAGGATTGCCTTCTGAGGCACAAGTCATTTATTAAATGAAAAAAAAGGTTGACACAGCTCTTCCTACTGCAGCAAATTACGTTTTTACTGTTAATATTTGGCGCCAGTTAATCAGGAAGTGACGATTTTGTCCGCTCTGACTCGTTGTATGGAAACGCTGCTTTATTCGCACGTCTTTTATGCGTTAATCAAGTTTTCCGCACAAAGTTCATTCGCGTTTTTGGATGGAAACATAGCTACTGTCAATGGTAACACAAATGAAGCAAAACTAATGCAGTAAACGTGAAAGTGGAGCTAACATTATTCACATATATAGCTATTAAGGTAACTTGCTGCTAACCAGCTTACAGATTTTCACTGTAGTATTTCTTTTATTGTTAAAATCACAGCCATTTTTTATATTCCTTTCTGTCATTCCCTAGCAAGATGTCTACTTATTTATATAAACAATATTTAGCAGACAAAGCTTACCGTTTCAGTCTGTCACTAATGTGTGTCACCGTGGAGCTGTCATTTAATGACATTCTGGTAAGAACACCCTGAATGAATATGAGCGCCCTTGACTGAGCGCAATTTGTAAAAAGATATTTGAGAAGGTAAAGCTGTTTCCATCATTCAGTGCAAATTATGATCCCTTTTCACCTTAACTGAAGCACCTGAAGAAATTTGCATAGTGTGATCATAATATCTCTTAGCAGAAGTTATTTAATGGGCTGTGTTTAAGCACACACCTGCACCAAAGCGTCCTCCAATTCAACAGTTATCGCAGATTTGCAAGTAAAGAGGACGTTTGCCGAGCACAGAGCACTTGCAGTGTCTGAACACTTGCACTTGAAATATGCTAAAATGGTGGTTGTATAATCCTTGCTGCTTTAGAGATGTGTTTTTTTTCTCCTACTTGAAGTGTGTTATATTTGTCTGTAGTGGCAAAAGCACAACATCTGTGCTGCTGCAAATGCACATCTATGACCAGCCGTCCACCTGAGGGGAAATCACCCAGGGGTCTCCTTTAAAGTCTTACATGCTTGAATCTCCAAAGACTTCCCTATGTCCTCCCGGGCCAATGAACACTGCTTCATCTGTAGCATTATCAGAGGGAGTTGTGAGTCAGATTTGTGATTTTGATCATTTTGAACAGTCTTGATTATCACAGGAGTTCCGTTCTCGTAAAATCCTGACATTTACAATCCATTGCTTGGTCTTGCGCTTGCGGTTTTTAACAAGAATGTCATAGTTTTCAGTGTAAGTGTTTTTTAGCTTGGATTTTAGTCTCCACCTTTTATTGGTTTGCTTTTTACTGAGTGGTTTGCCCTTTTCAAGCGCCTTTCTTTGAAGAACATAATAAGCATGGTTTGCAGTGAGGGGCGCACTGTCAGTTTCACATGACCGGTGGATGTGACTGAATGTACAGTATGTTTTCAATGCTCCTGATTTTATCCTTTGAAAGATACAGTAAATTAGTCTTTTCAGGTTTTGTAGGTTCAGATTACTTGGGGTGATAATAAAAGCCAGTGGAACCCGACTAGACTCCACTCCATTCAGGACCGGCCCTGTACATTTGGGGGCCCTAAGCAGAATAATTTTGGGGCCCTACCTTGCTCTAAATAGTATTGCCATTGCAAACCAGCCCAAAATGTTTATATTACTTTTATATTACTTATTAAATACAGTGAATGAAACAGAAAAGTAAAGATTTCCTCTACCTAATATCTGTCTGAATGATTTGCATCACTGTTTTTGTCAACTACCAGCTTCAAGAATGAAGAATTAAACTATCTTTAATAAAGGGAGCAGTGATTTCGACTTTGCATACTTCTGGAGTGTTCAACACATATTCTGTTAATTTAGCAAACAGATTGAAGATTTTGTAAAAGATAGTTGAGTTTTTTATTTTTATTTATTTATTTATTTATTTTTAAAAATAAATTCCAAAAGCAAAAACCTTGCAATAAAACGACACTGAATAATAATTAATTAAACGCATTACTTAGTAATAAAATTAACATTCTGAACTCATTAAAAACTCAATAATAATAATAATAATAATAATAATAATAATAATTAATTAACATTAATGCACAGATTGATCCATAAATAATAAAATATTAATATAAAAACACAGAAAGAGAAAAAGGTAGGGGACAAATACTGGTTTAATGGTAATAACCAAACACAAACTTTATTATTCCCTTATTCAGTCTCCTTCCCTGTTCCTTACATTTCAGATGCGGGGTCCAGAGCTTATATTAAACTATGATTAATTCAATTACGACATACCTTTTATAAACATGTCTCAGGAAAAATATTACCAGTGTGCAAAATATGGCAGTGAAACACACTTCAGTATTGCATTTCAGTAAAATGTGTTTTAGACTAAAAGTACGAGTCTGTAAAACCGGGAAAAAATTAAATATATTTCCTACAAGTAGACATTTATTAGATGTTTATTAATCTGTAATTGCCTATTTTAGATAGATCTGCTTCAAGATTGTCTTTAACGTCATCATTAGCACTCAAAAGCGATGCTAAAAATAATTTTGTGCTTGTCTCTTCTCGTCGTCATTTTTCCTTCAGTTTTTCTCTGCGCCTGAAGAATAGAGTTAGTTTTGTTTCATTTTCGTGGTCCAATTTGCTAAATAAATCAGGTATATAAATGGGGAAGGCAATGAGGCCAAGGCCATCATGGGTTGTGGGGGACCCCCTAGTGGCCGCGGGGCCCTAAGCAGCCACTTTGTTCGCTTATAGGGAGGGCCGGCTATGACCCCATTGGAGCTTTCATTGGCCAACCATTTCTTACTAGAGACCACATAACACCCGGCGCAATAAGGCGCAAGACGTTTTTGGCACGATTGCTTGCTATTTTTAGACCAGCTCAACCCTAATTTTCATTATTTGCGCTACATTGTTTAAATGGCATATCCATTTGTGCCACTTTGTGGACTCATGGGTGTTCTAGTCTAAAAAGAAGTTGTCTTAAGGCACATTGTTGGCGTGTTGCTATTTTGAGGAACTGAAATAGATCACGCCCCTGACAAACTAAAAGTTGGTCTAAACGTGTGTCCAAACACTTAGACATTGCTTAATACACACAGGATGTACAGCAGTACACCAATTTCTTAACATATGAAAAAAAGGATAAAAATTTTACAAAATTATTATTTTATACATAAATATAAAAACCACTGCCTTAGTTTATTCATGACAATTTGCATAATATTAATAGTAGTAGTAGTAGTAGTATTTGATACATCCATATTTATATTTGTTTTAATAAAAACAAGTTTATATTTGTCCAGCTGTTGGGTTTTGGAGACGTGTGTTACTATATGGGTGTTTTTGGATAAAACTCCACAGGTCACACTTGACCACACTTCGTGATTACTGTTCATTTATTAGTTTACTGGAAATTTGAACTGAATTTAGTAATAGTCTTGAAACAAATCTTTGCGGTTAACAAACAAAATTAAATATGTAGGCTGATGGATGTCTTCAGTGGAGTGAGTTTCTACCGTTTCCCTACTTCACGGAAGTAAAGGAGTAAAGCAAAGAGTAAAAGTAAAGTAAAGAGAAAGTAAAGAGGGCAAATGGAGGTGGCTCATTCTTTGACCTCACAAGGATGGTCAGTTCAACTGTTTTCTCGCTAGTGAAGCATTCAGTTTTTCCACTTAAAATGTAAATATGAAATGCACCATTGCATGACACAAATTACTCCTAAAGGGAATGGGAGATGAGACTCTGATTAGTTTAATGCACGTTATACTCAAAACACACCCTTAACTCATTAAGGGAATAAGCCCTGTTAGACCATGCACCGGGGCTCAGAGCGTATTTTTTCATTCTTAAAATTACAAAAAGGGATTCTGACTCGCCCTTAATTCTTTTTGCGCCATGCGCTTCAGACTTTGCGTCTAGATCATTAAAATAGAGCCCATTTTGTTTTCATTTAGAGGGGTGTACAAATATGAAGTCAATGTTCCTACATGACCTTTTGCGTCTAAAGCAAAGTTGGGTCTTTTAACATGTATCGGGAACTTAGGTTCACTTTTTACACACACACATGATTATGCATAATTACATGCTGGGAATACTGTGGCCGAGAACTTAATGTGCAGAAAATTAAGAAAATGCATGCAATTACAAAAAACACTAGCAAATTAAGAAAGGCTTCGTCAGTTTGAGAGCACACGTCTTACAAATGCTCACAATGCAAACAAACTAAGAAAACACACTGCATTTTCTCACAACACATGCAAATAGCATGGATCACAATGGAAATGTTTCAAAGGGATCAAAAAATATGATGGACACATTTAGGTTATGGTTATTCAGGCCAATCATTTTGTAATTGCTCGCGTTTTCTTAAATTGCAGCACATTAAGCTCTCTCGGCCACTGTAAGCTAATCCTAAACCTAACCCACATTCTAACATTGTATAGTAAATACATGCAATTAATTAAAATTACCCCGTAGTTGAATAGGTACACTGTAATAAGGTCACCTTGAAGTAAAGTGTTACTGGGCATTCATTAAAAAACTAATCGGAAAATCCCTGGAGTGTTATGGGTTTTATTACAGGACCTTTGAACTTTTATGGCTAAAAACAAAATTATAGTGTAATCAAGGTCAATAAATGTAACATATGTGGTTCTTTGCACAATAAAGGGTTAATCCTAGCTGCTTAATGGTTATCCCATTAAGATTGTATAGTTATGAAATGTGTTTATTTGTTCCTGATAATGCTCATGGTCATAGTAAAACATGACTGCTTTCTTATTCCATGATGTGAGATTGCTTATTACCATGAATTTTACTGTAGATATCTAATAGACAACTAATAGATGTTCAAATATAAATGTTTTGGCT
>CAIGQQ010034734.1:1658045-1669028 GCA_903798035.1 Danio albolineatus | reverse complement strand
ATTCTAACCCAACCATCTAAATGTCACATCAGATATTGAGATTGAAACCAAGCAACATTTTTCCAATCTTCTGTTGTCTAATTTTGGTGATCTTTGCAAATTATAGCCTCAGTTTCCTGTTTTTAAACTGACAGGAGTGGCACCTGGTGTGGTCTTCTGCTGTTGTAGCTCTTCTCCTCAAGGTTCAACGTGTTGTGTGTTCAGAGATGCTCTCCTGCACATTGGTTGTAATGAGTGATTATTTATTTTCTTAGAAATATTTTTCTCAAGATAACAACTGACTTGGGAATTATCTACTTGAGAAGTGATTCTTGGCACTTAAAAACTAAAAAGCAGTGAACAATGAGCAAAGTTTTTCTTTGGCATCCCCTACAGATTACAAGTTTAGCACTCAACATAACATTTTCTTTACCATGCCATATATTTAAAATGGTTGTTTTTTTTAAAAGCCCATGTAGAAGATTGTTTCCTTCTATTGAATCTTTTTGATGACATGATGGCAAGTGGTAATCTTGGGTTAACGCTCATTGCTGTCAGTCATTTCAGTTTTGAAAGTGACTCCATGAGTGAGTTTATATCTGAATGGATTGAAGATTTAAAAGTATGCTATGACTGCTTCTTTTATGATCACTGAAGAGATGGCAGTTGTCTCAATGCTGTTTCATAATATTTTGTTATAATTATTTAATCATGCACAATTAATCATTTTTGAATCGTGTCAACACTTGTTATACTGAGGGAATTTGTGGGTGTGCAGTGCATTACTGAACACACACCTTTGAGCACTGAGTGAATTTTGACTTGAACAGCTCTTATTGGCTACTGCAAGATCATTAGCTTTTGAATTCTCAAGGCTCCAAAAACTGTGTAAATACAAACATTTTGACCTTCTCCAGATCACAAAGAAAAAAATCACACAAAAGTGTTTGTTTTTACTTAAAGGGTTAGTTCACTCAAAAAAAAAAAATCTTATCATTTACTCACCCTTCTCTTGTTCTTAACCTATGAATTCTTTTCTAGTTTAGCACAAGAGAGCAAGTTTTGAAAATTGCTGGTAGCTGTCATTATTTTGGTGAATCATCCCTTTAGTTCTTTTACCTTTTGGTTTGAATATAATGTGAAACACACCATAACTCCACAAGATTTGATAGTTGTTTGTGGTAGAGGAAAACAACAACCTGTTTTTAGCCTAGTTTTAGAGTCTTTTGTTACTGTGCAGTTTTAGAGGAAGCACTCTGCAGTGCTGTTGTCTGATTAATTTGCACATTAAAGGGCACATAAATGACCCCTTTTTTATATTTAATCTAAGTCTTTTGTGTCAGCAGAATTTGTCTGTAAAGTTTCAGCTCAAAATACCCATCAGATTATTAATTATAGCTCTCTAAAGTCCTTCCATTACAACTTTTTGCTGTTTTTGGCACTGGCCCTTTAAGAATAGTCCTCCCCGCCCACCGTTCCCGTCAGCGTGCCTCAATCTCCGCCCTCGGCTGCGTCAGACAGACTTAACAGGAACAGATGTTGAGGAAGCAGATCTCACTACGTTTGAGAAATACAACAGTAAGAATTTTACCAAAAACTGTTTAATTTGTTTGTTAAGGAGTTGCAATGATGAGTCACACACAATGCAGTTACAGAGTTCGTTCACGCACGTACGCACGTGCTGACACATGGCTGTGATTTTGCTGACACTTGGCTGTGGTGATGAAGTAAAGCTGAAGTAAATGGCTGTAACTCATTAACATGCACTGTTTTAAACATGTGTTAAACTTAAACTCACTCTTGATCACATTCGATGGTGATTGATGACCTTCGCAAACTGAACAGACCTTTTATTCCTGGTTGTTTTGCTCACGTCCTGTCTTGTTGATATGATTATACACGTTACTACGGAGACATGTTAATACGCAGCTGTCAATCAATTCGGTGGGCGGAGGGACCGCACTCCTACGTCAAGTTGCGGTCAGTCTCAAAACCGCTCCAATTGGTCCACCGTTTTTATGCTGTTAAATTGAAAAAAAAGGACTGGGTGTGTTTATATCAGCCCAAAATGACCGTCTATACACTATAACTACACATATGACTGTCCAAACAGCTTAAAAAGTAGATTTTTCATCAAAGGTGCCCTTTAATTAAGTAGGTTAAAGAAATAAATCTAAAATCCGTTAGCTTGTCCTTCAAAATGATCTGTGAATCTCAATCTTTCCTGACTAATTGAAATCTTTTCTGTGAACCTTACGCTTCAAAAGTTCACATTTATCTTTCCTGTTGTCAAAGCAAATTTGACACTGCCCTCTACTGTATTGAGCAGAACCAGGGAAATGTTTGTGGTGGGGAGAACACTGGATGACCACAGTGTTGTGAAAACTGTAAAGAAAACCTGAATCTCTGTGATCTTATAACACTGATGCTCTGAAATCAATAACTGCATTTCAGTTACATTTACATTTAAAGAAGTTATTTCATAGGACATTGTATGCAATAGTGTACTTCTAAATGTCAATCAAAATATTTTTTGTGAAATTACTGGTAAGGATGCCCATGTAATCATGGACAGTCAAACTCATAGTGCAAGCATCAGTGTGACTTCATTTATGATTGCGTGTTTAATAACCTCATAAATGTTTGATGAGCAGTGATTAAAAGTTTAATAACACCTGCAAGACTCATGATTTCAGGAACCTACAATAGAAACAACAAAGGCTTAAAGGCATAGTTCTGTCATCATGTACTCACTCCACTTATTCCAAACCTGTTTTTTGTTGTTGAAGACTTTACAGTTATCACATTTTAAAGAATTATTAGTAATAATAGTTTCATTGTACATTCATTCATTGTTGTATATTTATTTTTGGCTCCTTAGATTGCATTTTTATTTCTCACAGTAAACTAGCTGACAGTATTTCTATGCATTTAACTTGCTACGAGTGACCAAAGGCTCATTTATAATTTTTACTTTGTTCATTTAATAGTATAATATAATATAAAAAATTAATGCATTTAACTAGTCTTATTATTATTGTTTTTTTGTTGTTAGTTGTATTATGTCATTTATTATTATTATTATTATTATTATTATTATTATTATTATTATTATTATTATTATTATTATTACTATTATTATTATTAGGTAATAGTAGGTTTGCTTAATATCTGTTGATACTGACATTCAACAGACATTTAACTGACGATAAGAAACTTAAGAAAGTACATGTCAACTTACACTAACCCTACCCCTAACCCCAACCAACGGACCATCAAAATAAAGTGTGACATTATTATTATTATTATTATTATTATTATTATTATTATTATTATTATTATTATCCAAATAGTTTTTGGGTTAAGTTTTAGGGTTAAGTTCAATCTTCAGAAAATTAATGGGTAGAAAAATTAACTCCTTTTTTATTTTTATTTTTTTTATTTAGTTCTTCTTTTTTTTTTTTTTTTTTTTGCACATTGTAAATTCTGTTGATTTATTTTCCACATAAGATTTTAAGAAGAAGCACGCTATCTGCCATTTACAGAATATTTAAAGCTATTAACTAATTAAAGTACTTAACCACATTGATAACATCTCTATGCCAAAAACAAGTGTAATGTCCCATTGATTGTTTGTGTACTTCACATTTTGACCACAGAGGGGAGTTCCTCATCTTCCTCCACAAGCGCTGGAACTGAATCTGTGGGTTTTCAGAAAGGAGGTCTTTCTATCAGTGATTTACCCCAGACCTGTCGCCGCCATAGGTTAGCAGTGTAGGTCCAGACAGCAAGAGCAACAGTTTGCCTGTGTGACAGATTGCAGAGAGAAGCGCAGGACCATCGGTGTGGAAGAGTCAGTCATGCAGACACAGCCTAAACATACTCTATACCTTGCTGAGGGCTGAAAATCAAAAAGGAGAGAGCATGAGAAGCCAAATACTTGCTGGACTGAATAATCTAGGGCTCCACATGAAAGATGCTTCCATACATTCATGCTCCTGTGCGGCAAGACCCTGCTGGTGGACAGGATAAAAAATGACCCAGCAGTAAACGAAAAAAAAAAATATCCGTAAATTAACAGTTGTTAGTATTTTGTGATTCATGTTTTTATATTTCCCTGTTTATACATGCTTTTTTAATTGCATTATGGAACTTTGATCTTCCTTCCAACAACTTTTAATCTTGGAAAAAAGTTACTTTTATTAACATTTTTGATAGTTCAAAGTTATTTATTTTCTGGATTTATATTACAGTACAAAAACCTTGTAATTTTACAGACTTATGTCTCTCTATATTATTTTGTATTCGCTATTATTTAAAACGACGCTGAAAAAAAAGATTCAAAGATGATTCCTTGGATTTTTTTTAAGTAGTTGTAAGAATTTATTTGGGCTAAATGTAAACAATAAATAAAGTTGAACTTTACTAAATTTTATTTGTACAATACATTCAATTTAATACATATTAATTGTTTGCAACAATTTAACAGACATACATTTTTTTTTCAGTGTACTACTGCTACAAAAATGTCAATAAAAGTCACTTTTTTAAACTGTAGAGTAGGGCTACATGATTTGGAGAAAAAAAATAGAATTGCGCTTTATCTGATCAAAACTGCGGTTTGTAATTTTTTTTTCCATGACATTCACGGTGCACTGACAATGATTTCCATACACAATTTTAGATTTTACTTCTCAGCACAAGAATAATTATGTATAATTTATTTATATAAACAATGTAACAAGAATGTATAATTTATAAGTACATTTATATTTGTATGATATTTGTAATACAGTTTTGTCCTTTGATACAAGCAGTCAGATTAATGTACTGTACCTTTAATTTTACCTGCTCAAAGAAAACCCTTAATAAAACCTTTAATTTTACCTGCTCAACAAAACTCAAGTACATGCACAGAACATGAGCGTTTATAGCAAATAACTAAATGTAAGTATTATCCCACTTGCTTTTTGCTCTGGCGGTCAGCGCAGCTCTGGCTTTATTCACTGATGAGTGACGCGGATACAGATAAACGGCATAGATATATACACTAGATATCGCATACGGACCCTGAGCATGCATCAATAGTACCGGAACATTTGTACTGTGCTCCCAGGACAGAAGTCATTCTACCGCACTAGACAAGACTAAAGCCAACGTGAAGATGCTGGACTTTAGTGCTGTGTACGGGTGTAATAACGAGCAAATAAAGTCATCACATTGCATAGGTAAGATTTTGCTTTTGTATGTTATGAACTTTTGTTCTCAACAAGTAATGTTATTGATGATAATAGTCACTTACTGCATTGACCATAAGGCAAAGTTGCACCATGAACTCAGCTTATGCTAGTTTTGTTGAATAAAATAAAACAAACGATGTAAATGAAATATGACAACATGTACTGTGGTGCCAGAAACTTTTTTGAAAAAATTTTTAAGGGTGCCTGAAAGGGCCTCAATGTGGAGACCGTCTACCCTAAATTTTTTAATATTATTAATGTTGTATACCATTTAGATCAGAAAGGTGGATGTGCACATTGAGACGCAGGGATATTGATCGTTTACAGTAGTCGTTCATAACGCGGAGATTTATTCACAAACGAATCGCTCCCTCCATTAGAATAAGAAGTGAAAGCAGGAGAGGGGGTGTGTTTCAGGACACAAATTAGATCAAATTTAAGGGAGGGAGGATAATACATTTCCATGCACACAAACACATCAAATGCCCGTGCGATCACTTGTCCATCGATGTAGAAAGGTGGATGTGCACATTGAGACGCAGGGATATTGATGGTTCACAGTAGTCATTCATAACGCGGAGATTCATTCACAAACGAATCGCTCCCTCCATTAGAATAAGAAGTGAAAGCAGGAGAGGGGGTGTGTTTCAGGACACAAATTAGATCAAATTTAAGGGAGGGAGGATGATACATTTCCATGCACACAAACACATCAAATGCCCGTGCGATCACTTGTCCATCGATGTAGAAAAGTGATGTAAAATTTTAATTTTCATAATTTAAAAAAATCATTTGCACACCGACCACCTGGAAAACTCCTGATCACAGATAGATATATGTGGATATAGCTCTGGCTCTGGATGGGCACCTTGGTCCCACATCCATTTTAAAGGAGCACTACCCTGTACTAAAATGGTGGCTCTATTGACGATCTATGGATAAACGGCCTCAGGTTACATTGTGCAGATATCATAGCTGATCCATGATCGACGCGGTTGAGAAAACTCATGCTGCACTCATCCACACACAGTTTACAGCTATCATTTTCTCTTCACAGGAGTGAAATAGGTCCTCGTTGGTTCTGCTGTAACAGTTGTCTGCTTTTTAAGTAACATTAGTTGGATCACGCTCGCCTCCCTCACAGTAATAATCAAAATAGTCGAAGCTTTTGGGGTTTGAAAATCGCACCTTTTCAAAACGCGATTTCAGTTTGAAATTGATTAATCGTGCAGGCCTACTGTAGAGTTGAATTTTCAACATCAAAAGTGGACAGAGCAGAGAACATTGTCCCATAATGCAATTCCCAAGTCGGTTACAATTTAAGAATCGCAAACATTTTTAAATACGCAAATGAGGCATTCATCAAAGGTTTAAAGGCACAATATGAAGTACAGAAATAACGGTGGCGCAGTAGGTAGTGCTGTCACCTCACAGCAAGAAGGTTGCTGGTTCGAGTCTCAGCTGGGTCAGTTGGCATATCTGTGTGGAGTTTACATGTTCTCCTCGTGTTCGTGTGGGTTTCCTCCGGGTGCTCCGGGTTCCCCCACGGTCCAAAGATGTGCGGTACAGGTGAATTGGGTAAGCTAAATTGTTCGTAGTGTGTGTGTGAATGAGAATACATGGATGTTTCCCAGAGATGGGTTGCAGCTGGAAGGGCATCCGCTGCATAAAACATATGCTTTTGGCGGGTCATTCCGCTGTGGTGACCCCGGATTAATAAAGGGACTAGGCCAAAAAGAAAATGAACAAATGAATGAATTTGTGACAGACTGTGTGATGATTGTGGCATAAAAGCTCTGCCAATTTTGTTTAATTTTGCATTCGTCTTCGTTTACCAAAGACGCATTCGTCTTGCTCTCCTTTTGGTCGGTTTTACTTTGCTTCACACTATACCATGATAATAAGTTTTGAATATATGAGTCCTGTATTATGTAATAAAGATGACAACTCCCATGATTCCACACTTCATCTTCAAACTACAGCTTTGTTTGTTGT
The DNA here is from genome assembly GCA_903798035.1 of Danio albolineatus. NCBI lineage: Eukaryota > Metazoa > Chordata > Actinopteri > Cypriniformes > Danionidae > Danio > Danio albolineatus. Next base: position 1,661,814 of record CAIGQQ010034734.1, on the reverse strand, counting down.
GAAAACGCATCCTCTAGTGGTGAAAATGGCATGATGGTGCACATTAAATAAAAGCCAGTCTGCATACATTTCTTCTATTTGAGTTTATGAGCTAAAAATACTAATAGCTGGCCCCCATTCACTTCCATAGTATTTTTTTCATACTTTGGAAGTCGATGGGTGCCAGGAACCAGCATTTTTCAAAATATCTTGTTTTGTGTTTAACAGTTAAAAGAAGCTTATGAAGGTTTTAAACTACCTAATTTTCCTTAGTTTTGGGTGAACTGTCTCTTTAAAAAGAGTATTTTTGATGTGTGTGTTTTATTTATTTATTTATTTATTTATTTATTTATTTATTTTTTATTAGACTGAAAAACACTTAATATAAATCTCAAAATCTTAGTGTCTTGCCCTAAAAGCAGCATTTTAAGTGCTGTCCCGAAGTGATGTTTCCATTTATAGCTGTCTGGATGGCCGTAAACGAACCCATGTGGTATTGCAGCGAGGTATATCCCGTATGGGAGTGTTAACAGGTTTAGGTGTGGATCAGTCATGCTAAGCAGCCTGACGGGCAATCCATCAATCTTAGCGATTTACTGTTGAGAACGTATCCCTGCAGCCAGTGCCAAATACCACAGTGCAAATGTCAATGGAGGGAACTTATTTTAAACGGGTGTATGTACAGTAGTCAACATTTGAAGTGAATCAGTCTTGCCCCTAATTTGTTGTTCAACACCCATTCTTGTCTTAGCTGAATTTAAAAAGATTTTTGATCCACTTCAAATGTTGACTTCTCTATATAAATCCTACAGTTATTTTTAATAAAGATGTATAAATATTTATCTTGCATTTATATTTCTTTCTGCAAGGTTTGAGAACGGGACATCTTTCTGTCCTTGTGCGTAGGTTCATTTCAGTGTGTTGTTTTGAAGAGTTGGATTCTTCATATTGCGCTGCTTGCTGAGCCGCAGTCTTTTTTTGATTGTAGTTAACAGATGGTCTACCCTTGAGGTTAATAATCAGACTGTTGAGTTGGTACAAATGTTCTTCATGGTCCATTTTTTCATGTCTTTATGCTTTTCTAGCACAGTTTTTCCCCCTGCTGTTACATCTTACAAATATAAAGTGTGATAACATTTAGTATGTTTTTCTTGTAATGCTGTCATTTGTGTGTTGTAAATTAATTAATGATTAATGTTTTTTTTTTTTTTTTACTGTCTTTGAGAACGTTGCGTTTTTAAAGACATGGTTAGCCCCAAGATTTCAATTCTGTTATCATTTCAATTCTGTTACCTTCCATTTGTTCCAAACATGTTTCATTTTAACACAAAAGATTTGAAAAATGTTGGAAAGCATTCATTGACTTTATTTTTGTTCATTCTATGAATGCTGAACAAAATTGCTGCTGGTTTCCAGCATTTTTCAAAATATCTTGTTTTTGTTCAACAGATGAAAGAAAGAAATTCGAGTTTAGAAGCACTTGTAAATGGTGAAAGAATTTTCTTTTTGCGGCATACTAAATCACTAATGGCCTGTTTCCACTGTCAAAAGTTACCAATAAGTGAACTGTACCGTACCACTTTTTGGGTACCCTTTCTGAAGGATACCTAGCACAACACAAGTTTACCTAAAGGCGGGACAAGATGCGTAGCTGAACGCTATTGGTTTACAGAGAAACGTCACTAGCATGTGCGCTAGCCAGGAGAATGAAAACACAGGAAGCGCCGTTTTTAAATACACAGCCGAGACATTACATCGTTATACTGTATACATATAATAACGAGCCACAGTCGAGCCGAGCTCAAACAAACCTTGTCGTCATCTTGATGAACGGCCACAAAGCCAAGAAGAACAGAATCTGTTCTGTTGTTGTTTATGAGGCCGTTTAAGCGTAAGTGTTTTCATTTTCTTCAGAGAGCTCGCCGCACATCTATTTTTGAAATAACAAACTTCTTGAGCTGATAATAGTAACATGCTCGTGTTTATTAAAGTGCTTCTGACATCCAATCCCTTCAGAAACAGACATATGCGAGAGTGAAGTGCAAATAAACAAAGGAGAAGTTGGAAAAAACAAAGGAGCAAACGATTCTTTCAGCAACCTAAAACATGAACAAACTGCCTTGTTTAACTGTAATCATCACAAGCCTGATAAAGGTGACCCGTACCGAACCGTACTGTACCACTCAGTGATAATGAGCCATAAATATCCTGTCAAGTGCTTTGAAATTATTATTTTTCTTTTAATTCAATGTTTGACATTTATCTCAGTAGCTCCTCTGCTTTTTGAAAAACAGCCAATACCATTTTGTTTTTATCAAAGCACTACAGAAGAGAAACAATAATTAGAAGCATTTTGAAGGGGGTGGAGCATGTCGGATACGAGAGAGCATTTGATTGGTCAGAAGATTTGATGTGATGTTAAAAATCATAAAAAGCATAAAAATCGCTGATCCATTTAGGTAAAACAATGGATTTAGATGTTTAATTCTTCTAAATGCAAATTTGGTCATTGTTTTGGAGCATGTTAAATTATACATATCATTAAGACTAAAATATTATACTAACATCTAATTTATTTTACATTTTCATGTGGACTTTAAACATAAGAGGATTAGTACATAAAGGGTTAGTTCATTTTTTTTTAAATCTGTTATTAATTTCTCACCCTCACGTCATTCCAATCCCATGAGACGTTGAGGATATTGTTGATAATTCAGAGATCCTCATTAAGAAGCATTAATCAACCAGTCATTCGTTCGACTAACTGAGGAATTGATTTTAAAAGTATGGAATTTTCTACATCTTTACTCCATATTCACATGTGCCTTGTCCAGCATAATGTAACTTTCAATTATTTATGAGCTCTGCTGAAAGAAATCTCTCTTTTTTTATTACATTAATGTCAAAGCACTGAAATAAATGGATTGTTTCAGACCTGTTCTCATCACTTCAATTCCTCCTGTGGTTTTCAGTCACTATGGAGAAGATGAATGGCCCGTCATGTTACTCCCCTATGAAAGAAGAATACTATAGCTAAATGCTTTTATGAGTATTAGATATAAATACTGCAGCTCGGTATAATCACAGTATTGTGTATTTGTGGTTTTTGTCTGAGTATTTGTGTTTCTTCTCAGTGTAAGCAGTGTTTTCTCTGTCTGACAGTAGCGTCTGGCCACTGTGTGTCATCATAACACTTCAGTACAGTGAGTGCAGACTCTGTATTTCAGAGCTGACTGGAAGGGTTATACTCACATAGACGTAACATACTTTGTTTAATTTCGCTGTTGTATTTGCACTGTATCGCTCTGTAATTAAATGTACACCTACTTATTAAATGTAATCAGCATTCTTGTCATGTGAAAACTGTTCATGCTGGCATTGACCTGTTTTGTACTTGATGACCAATTAGCAAGTAGATTTGGATTTATGTTTTAGTTTTTGTATAGATTATGAAAAATAATTATTTAAAAGTGGTTTTAATTGATCTCCGCTTTCTGCCCTGTAATTTCAGTGATTAATATTACCGAAAAATATGATGATGATGATGATAATTATTATTATTATTATTATTATTATTACTATTATTATTATTTATTAACATAATTGTATTATATAATAGTATTGTTATTATTACATTTAAGTAGAGCTAACCCACATTTATTGATGTACACTTTAATTGTATTCTGCTATTATTTTTATTATTTAAAAAAATATTTTATTATTATTATTATTATTATTATTATTATTATTATTATTATTATTATTATTATTATTAGTAGTAGTAGTAGTA
>CAIGQQ010034734.1:1608315-1653627 GCA_903798035.1 Danio albolineatus | reverse complement strand
GTGTACGTGTTTGCTATTGTGTGGTTTGTGTTTGTGTGTTTGTGATAATGTGGTTTCTGTGTATGTGTTGGAATAGTGTGGTTTGTTTGTGTACAGCATGTGTTTGTAACAGGTTTGTTTGTGTTGTAAAAGTGTGGTTTGTGTGTATATGTGTTGAAATAGTGTGGTTAGTGCATGCATGTGTTTGCTATTGTGTAGTTTGTGTGTATATGTTTGTACTAATGTGGTTTGTTTATGTATTTATTTACGATAGTGTGGTTTGTGTGTTTACATGTTTGTAATAGTATGGTTGGGTGTGTTTGTAATAGTGTGTTTTGTGTTGTAACAGTGTGGTTTGTGTGTATGTTTGTTTTAGTGTGGTATGTGTAAGCATTTATTTACAGTATTGTGGTTTATGTGTACACTTGTTTGCAGTTGTATTGTTGGGTGTGTGTATAGTTTTGCGGTTTGTGTGTGTGTGTATAGTGCAGTGTGTTTCCATGCGTTAGTGGTGTGCATTTGTGTATGTTAATAATAGTGGTGTGTGTCTCTATAATAGTGTGTGTTTGTTTATTCATATGTGTGTTTATAATAGGTTTATAACGCTTGTGTGTATGTTCATAAAAGTGCAGTTTGTGTGTACTGTATGGGTTTATAATAGTGTGCTGTGTGTGTATGTTTGTGCTGTCTAAGCTAGCGTGTGCATTTGTTTGTGCTGTGTGTGATTTGTGCTGTGAAGTTTGTGTGTTCATGTTAGAGTGGTGTGTTTGCTTGTGTTTGTTAGTGATGCGTGTGTGTATAGTATTGTGGTTTATGTGTATGTGTACATGATTGTGCATGTGTATATAATAGTGTGGTTTGTGTATGTGTTTGTTATAGTACAGTAGTGTGTTTATATGTTTGTAATTGTGGTGTGTGTCTGTTTGTGTTTGTACTGTGCAGATGTGTGTATGCATGCATTTCTAATAGTGTGTTTTGTGTTTGTGTGTAGTAGTGTGGATCTGCATGCTGCTCTGCACTGATGATGTAACTGCTCAGATGATGTAGTGTGGCAGGAGGGAGGAGGGGAAGAGCAGAAATCATCACACACACATTTATTACTCCCTGATAATAAAGACTCATCATTTAAGACCAGCTCCACAGTGAAAGACACCTACATTAGGCCTCAGTGGTCCCATTAAACTACATGTAGTAGATTCATTGCTTTGATGTGCAGACAAAAAGTTGACTGACTTACAGATGCTGCACGATTCATTGAAATATAACCAAGATGTGGTTGTCAAATTCCACATGGGGCGTTCTTACTAAATGGTAGCACTTTACAAAAAGCAGGATGTCTGCAGGGTCTTAAAGGGGTGGTCCAGTATGTTATCATATTTAAAAATTTAGTTGATGTGTAACGTAGCTATGTGAAAATAAACAACATCTCTGAATGTAAGACGCTTAAAGTTCAATGCAAACGGACATATTGGCTGTTACAGAGTTAGCTTAGCAAAGCCTACAGCGAATGAAATTTGGGCACTACAAAAAATGCATCCTGGTTAATGATGTCATAAACCCTTCAGGTTACAAGCATACACCCCACGCAGCCAAGGGACGTGGCCAGATGTGCTGTAATGTTATGGCAGGACGCTTCCTGGTGACATGGAGCTGATTTGCAAATCACAGCACATTATGTTAGCTGACCAATCAGAGCCTTTTGGAGTAACTAGGAAATATGACAGCCGTTTTCATGTTAGCAGAGTAGCTGTGTATAATCAAAGTAATATATATGAAAAAATAACAGGATTTTTCACAAATGAAGCATGAGCACACATTGCGTTGCACCCCATAAACATAATCAAGCTTTAAAAATACACTCTGGATGACCTCTTTAAAATGCATTAAATTTCCAAATCAAAATTTTTGGACTTAAGAAGTCTTAAATTCACTAAAATATTGTGTTGTAGGTCTTACTGTAGGTCATTGTGAAAAGGTCTTAATTTTCCTCTGTCCAACTAAAGCTACCCAGTCGGGTCAACATGCATCCAATTATCAACAATCCATCTAAATAAAACTTTTATTATTTTAAAAATTCCTTAATCAGCAAAAGAAAACTATAAACAACTACATAATTCCTCTTGACAATAACAGGGCAGTATTTGCCTTTATATGATCTTTCATTTATACTAAGTTAGGGGAAGTGGACATCATATTTATGAAAAGTAATCAAACTTAAGGTTTGATAACAGAAATGCATTTGGTTAAAAAAAATGTTGAAAGAATATATTGACATGAAATTATGTGGCTTTGAAAGAAGTACGTTTTTTTGGCAAGCAAAAGCAAATTCTTTTGGCCCAACTGGGCCATTGAAAAAAAAAATCCTAAGTGTTTAGCTTTGTATACGTCTAAAATTTCATGCATAAATGGTCCTAAAAGGGTCTTAAAGTCTTACATTTGACTTGATTAAACCTGCAGAAACCCTGAAAAAAGAATAAAGTTCCAATAATTAACATGACAAATAAATGAATAAATGCTTTAACATGACTAAGGCATTTGTTTACATTTATTAATTATTTTATCAACATTAATTTACTTGTTGACTTGAGTAATGCCATGTTTACAAACTGTTAAAGAAGTATCGCAAATGTTAATGAACGATTGTCAACCGATGGTCTTTGCTGCGTGTTTTAGAGCAAAGTGAAGCACTGTGTTTTTTCACACAATCAAAAATGAGATTCTGGAATGGGAGGACTTGATTTTGAGAGTCTGTTCCTTGTGATAGTCATCAATATAACCTTTTTAATATATAGTTTATAAAGAATATAATGATAGTTGCTTTCTTTTGGTTAAGATTTTTACACTTATAATTACATTTTGGCTCTTATTGTAATTGGAATGAATCATGGCTTATATTTGTGTACTTACAGACCATTTGTGTACATTTGTTTATATTGTGCACATGAGGCACAACATTTCACTGCAGAAACTTTTATTTTAAGATATTTGCTAGTAATGTGGCCCAAAAATTGGAAGCGTTATAATCAGCAGCAATAATTCACATAGGGCTTTATTTGAATATTTCATCATGCTATTAGAAAATGATGAGGGTGTAAAATATACCTGAAATAGTTTATCTGAACAAGGATCTTTGAAGCAAATCATTTAAAAGGAACTTTTCACAAAAAATCTTTGGACTTACAATCATTATTAGCAAACAGGAGTATAATTAACGATTAACTCTGGTGGCAAAAAAAGTGTAAAGGCTTTTAAAGAGGAGTCGATTCCACTTGATGTAATCGATTCCAACTCGAGTCTCCATTCCCAACGCCTCAAAATAAATTTTTCGGAGTCAACTCTTAGCCCAAGATTAAAGACCACTTTCTGCCAAGTTAATGACCACTTTCTCAACTATTGTTTGTTTTAGTTTATAAATAAGCTTGAGAACATTATTTAGTATGCCCCAAAGCCTCCAAAATACTTTATTATTTCTCCAGAATACAAATTAATGATGCCTACATAAAATATTACCAGTGTAATATGGAAATATTTTGTGTCAGGTAATTACTTCTGAATGTAACTTTTTTTAAAACCTAAGAACTCTGTTGGTAGAAGTTATTGATCTGACTTGTGAAGGCATGTCAACCTTCTGGATGAAAAACCACTGTCATCTGGTTGTCAAGTTTTTACCTTCACTCTCTTATTGCTCTTTGAGATCAGATTTCATAACTGCACATCGGAGGTCATTCTAGCTGCAGTTTGATTCCCTATATTCCCTCCTCTGGTGTCCTCGTGGTTGTAAATCTGTTGAGAAAGCACTCTCAGTGTCACCCCGTTTCACCTCTGAATGGTCCGGATAATTTTTATCCCCATCTCCCGGTCGGCTCGCCGCAACGGTCGGCTCAGAAACTCCTCAGCTTCTCTCTAGTGAACTGTGTAATAAGCTGAACGCTGCTGCTCGCCCCTCCCCCTCCAGTCTGCTTACCTCTTCTCTCTCTCGCTCTATCTCTCTCTCTCTCTCTCGGTCTCCGCCGTTTTGCCGCGTCTTGTTTGGATAGTTGATTGGGAAGCGTCCGAAGCTGCTCCTCTTTCCTCCGAGACGTGGCAGCGGCTCCTCTGCAGCAGGTGGAAGCGCAGCAGCTTTGATGGATCTCAGAGGGTCCCTCGCAGTGTGACACGAGACCCCTGTGCCCTCTAACCCTCCTCCTGCTCCTCCTCCTCGAACCGCAACACCCCCTGGTCACGAAAGGCAGCATGGCTCCTCCAGAGCTCCCTCAAGTGCAGCTCTCTTCGGGAAGGCTCTAATCTGACGGGCCGATCGAGTCGAGTCAAGCGAAGAGATTGGAGATTGGAGTGGACTCAACTGACAAGGGCTCACTGGATGAAGGCATCACGCCGCTGCTTCTGCTCCCCCTGCCACAGAGATGAGGGTGCACATCGAGAGCAGGCAGCGGGCAGTGCTCGTGGAAGCTGTCGGCCGGCACCTCGACCGCTGATGGATTGAAGTGCCCAAGCGCAGAGAGAATGTCTCCCAGCATCAAAAACTTGGATTGCATTTCGCCAATGTTGTGCCACTGTAAAGTAGCATGCACCAACAGCACCATCTCACTTATGTTTGGATGCAAGGTAGGGGATTGTTTTGAATTCGTATCGAGATTCAATCCAAAAGATGCATGAGGGGCATTTACTTAAACTTAGTTGCTTAAACTGGCTCTGAGCTGCTAATTGTGTTCTAGCGCTGAGGGGAATTTCGATCGCACCTTCGTGGGTTAAGATCTGAACATATGCTCCAGGTTATTTCCTCATGGCAGTGATCCATTCCTTTGCTTGTGATCCTGGTGCTCGTGGGTGATTAGGTTGGAAGTCTCACAGAGTCTCCATTTGTCCTGACAAATTGAAAGGCTCAATGAGACCTCGGATGCTGGCAGACTAAAGAGCCGAAGGCGTTATTTTCCAAGCAAAATTTCTTCAGTTTTCAGACTGAGCCTAGCTAGCGTATGCTCCCTTATGCCTTTACTTCCGCCACTTTGGTGTACTTAAAAACAAAAAAGTCCTGAGGGACTTCTTGGCTTCTGTTTGCTGAAATAGACTGATTTCGCCTTGAATGAACGCAGCATCTTATCAAAGTTTGCTCTCTTGATTAAGACTAAATAAAGCCCAGGCCTAAAATTCCTTTCAGTTCATTTTCTGCTTGTCTAGTTCAGAGCAGGATGGCAAGTTCTTTCAGTTACATAACCGCTTGGTCCTCTGGGTGTCTTTTAGCCTGCGTCCCAATTAAATCTACTATGTGTGAATTGGGTTCATGGAGAATTCTTGTGTTTGTTTGTTTCACGACTGAATGGATGGGTTTCACTCTCTCTAAGTCTACTAAACATTGCAGTTAGCCCAGAGTGTGGAGGATTACAGCTTCTCACTTTGCGTCTTCGCAGACTGATCTGTCCTAAAAAGCTTCTTGTCGTTATAGCTGAACCTTCTTTTCGTCTAAGCATGATCACAGAGCTTGGGGAAGCCCTTGTTAATGCCTAATGACCATCAGTCTCTGGCAGTGTACTGTAGGGCTAGCAGATAATTTTAACCTAGACCTGTCTAAATAAAGATGATGCTCAGCTAGAGTCCTTCAGAGTACCTCACTGGCTGAATGTTTTATTTATAAGGATTGCATCTTGCTTCCATTTTTCAGGATAGTGAATTGCACAATAATAAATAAATAAGTGAAACTACAAGAGCTTACAGGGAATACATAGCGTCACGAGACTTTAGAGTACTGTTTTACAGTAAGATTCAGTGCATTGAATATCATGAAGTATTATTTTAATGCTATTGTTTTTAAGTAAAACAGTTTGAATTATTCATTCATTCATTCATTTTCTTTTCGGCTTAGTCCCTTTATCAATCCGGGGTCGCCACAGCGGAATGAACCGCCAACTTATTCAGCATTTGTTTTACACAACTGATGCCCTACCAGCTGCAACCCATCTCTGGGAATCAGTTTGAATTAACACTAGATAATTTATTATGTATTCACATACATTTATTAAAAAAAGAGCAGTGTATGTTTATAACCTATATCACGAAGTGCTGTAATCAGTGGTTGTTTACTGATACATACTGTATTAATGCTTGTAAACTAATTGAATAATTGGTTTTGTAAACTAATTATTACATCTCTTGTTGACCTACCTACCTAATCAAACTTGTATAAATATTTTTAAAATAAGTCTCTTATTCTCATCAAGGTTTCATTTACCTTCTCAAAATAGGGTAGAAAAGAAGGATGTGATTTATTTTTTTATTTAATTTTTTTATTTATTATTATAATATATTTTTTTATTATTATTACAATATAATAACTTCATTCTATTTTAATTCATTTTAATAAGTGGGCGATTTGGCCTAAAATCAAAGTATCGATTAATTGAACATTTTTACTTGATTACGAATATTGAACGCTTAGCTTATTTGTTTGTTTACTTTTTGTTTCCCCCTCAGTTCATTGACAGGTTTTGTACAGTAAATATTCTCTCATATTGCAAGTGAGAGATTTTTTGAATGAAGGGTGCGTTAGCTGATTTTAAAATAACTGAAAGAAACACGCACTATCTACTATCTATGATTATTTATTGAACATCAACGTTGAACAACTGAAATTAAAACTCACATTGTCTAAAACTAACTGTCAATTTGTATTTTAAGAAAGTAAAACAAAAATAACTTGCACTTTTGCAAACAAAATAAATAACTTTCAATGTTTTTAAATGTGTAAAATAAGCAGTAACTTGTATATCCTGTAAATAATATTTTAAAGAGCCCATATTATGGATTTTTGAAAATGACCTTCCATGCAGTGTGTAAAACAGCTCTAAGTAAAGTGAAATGTCCAGCTAAGACTTAAATCTGAAAGTGCAAAGTGTTTAAAACTATTGATTCATCTATAAAAAGAGTTGACTCGTTGTTTAAATGAATCGTTATTAGAACGAGTCTTTAGCCGTTTCGGCTTGACGTCAACGCGAAACATAAGCCCCGCCCAGTAGTTGCGCGTTCAGACCCAGGGAAAATTGAACTCCCCGGCCCCACCCACAGACAGGAAGAAAAAGCGGAAGACAACATGCACTGTATCAAGTAAAAAATAAACAAAAAAACAAGCACTGTATCGCAATAAGTGTTGTAGTATAACCAGTGGGACAGCAGTGACGTGTGATCTGAGTTTGATGGCAGTATAAAGATTAAGAGAGAAGTTATTGACAGCTTTTGTAGCATTGGTTTTTGCGTTTTGCTCTTTGTAGACGGTCTCTAAGGATCGGTCTCTGTGCCGCCTGCGCATAGAGTTCAATATAATGAGTCCAGCGCGTAGGAAAGCTAATTTTTAGGAAAATAAGGTTGAAGGTGATTGTATACATTGCGACGTTGAAAAGAGGTGCTATTTGTGTAGGAACAATGTTTCGGTTATGAGTTATTGATCCGGAAAACACGAATCTGCGAATCTGTTGCTAACTTTACTGAACTTATCGGCATTCCGGTTAAATCATGTCCCGCAGACGCTATGCTCTGAAGTGCGAGGGAAAAGCTGTGTTATTTTCCCTGCCTGGAAACCTCTTTTCCCTACTTGGAGTGGTTGAGGTTTTTTTTTGGTAAAATACCTGAGAATTATAGCCCCAATATGGTGCTATGTTCGCGTCATTTCTGTGAAGAGAGCTACACGAATCTATACGCTTACAACGCGGGATTTGTTGCACGGTTGTTGTTAAAGGATGGATCAATACCCGGTTTATTTGGACAAGCATGTTCTTCCAGTCTTGTTCACTGTAACTGTAGCGGTAGCCATTTAGCTTACTGCCGAATATAACTATTTTTTGGCTTACAATAGTCCATAAAGTGTTAATTATTACTGAATGTTTGTTGTTATGATGAAGAATATGGCAATACGCTGTTGTACAACTGCAGTGATGTTTTTCAATATGTTCTGGCATTGGGCTGCTGACACATAAAGGACATGACGTGGTAGTGTGACGTGACGTGGTAGCATCACGTAAAGGAGGTGCTTGGGAAAAAGACTCGCTCAGACAATTCATATGGCAGTCGGTGGGAAAATGAGGTAAAAATAAATAGATATTATAAGACATCGAAAGTATTTTTTAACCTTGCATACATATCATCCTGTTGTTTGGGTCTTCAAAAAGTGAAATTTTACCTTTCTCAACTCAACATATGGGCTCTTTAAACACTGCATTTTTTGGAATCTTCTAAATATTCGAAACAAACATTTAATTGTAAATATGTATTTTATTATAACAGAAAAAATGCCGTCTCAAGGCATCTGTGGCACAGCTTCCAATCATCATCAATGTAATGCAAACGTTTGACGTGTAGTTATTTTTTGAGAAGTGCGCAGGTATGCGACCACTTGAAGGCTGCGCCAGCCCAGACCATACCGCAGAAGTATAAATAAGCCTTAACAGAGCGGGGTCACGTGACTCCTCATGCGGTAGAGAAAGTAATTAAAAAAATTCTCCTCAAAAAATGTGATCGGTTATAGGTTCTGAAAGTCAATTTTGATTACTTTTTGATTAATCGCTCAGCCGTGCCCAGTCTTCAGTTGCTCAATTTCTATTATAAGCAGTTATTGTTAGCAAGTCTTTACTGTCAGTGATACAGTATTTGTAATCTTTCCAAGCTGAATGGAGTATTGTTTTGTTTTATTAAAAATATCCAATCCTTATTCATGTGGCTGCATAACCATTGTGATATAATTCAAATAATACATTTCTTTAGTGAAAAATGTGAAATATTTATTTATTTATTTGTTTTTTCTGGATGAAGCTATATACATTCCCTGATCATAGTCAGCATAATATCTTAAGCACAGGTTTTTAAAATCTTAACCAGTCACATTTGTGCGTTAATATCTGGTATGGTGGGTTACTGTAGGGCCGAAGAGATAAAAATTGGAGTAGGTTTGTGGGAAGGGGACTGAAGGTTGTTTAAATAATACAGCACCTCTGTCCATGCTGTCATCCAGCTTTAAAGACGCCTGACTGAAGTGAAGCCTGTTGGATACACAAGATTCCACATTGATAATTAAAGCTCACATGCACACATGAATCCATCCTCAGATGCTTCTTTGCTTTGCTTAAACCCCAAGCATTTGTCAGATGAAGTTAAGCTGAGCTCTGCACAGCATTGATTTAATCCTGGGATGTGCTTGCCACACAGAAAGTGGTGAATGAGTTGGTGATATGCTTTTTTTTTTAGTGTGTAATATGAAAGTTCAACCTATGCATTACTTTTTGGTTTTGTTTACAGTGAGCCTGTATGAATCATTCAAGAATTGTGAATATATTTCAAGTGTTTTCCATCCATTCCCTTAAACTAGAACGATATGTAACAGATGTATAATTCACAAGCTAAATCCCCATAGGGAACATTTTATTCTCTTACTAATTGTTGTTTAACTTCAAAACAGTTGACACTAGCAGAGTTGACGTTTTTCGGCATTTTGTACTTAGCTCAAGATGCTAACCTCAACCCAGATACAACATTGCTTGTCTGAAACTGTATTTTATGTTTGTATTTCCATCATATTGTTTTCAAAAAGTGAACAAGAAATTCACTGAAATGTCACATTAACAGAGTTGATATATAATTAACCTACAGTCTGCCTGTCACAATAATCAATATTTCAAGAGTTCGCCCTTAGATATGCTTAACTTTTATAGCAGGTTTGCCATGCTGTCCCGGGAGAGAACCCTGAGCTGGGAGATATTTGAGCCCAAGGCTCCCGCCCATTCAATAAGCATATAAGTGGATCCGAGAACAGATAGGTCTTGAAGGCTCCCCCTTTGAAAAGAGAGAAAAAAGGAGGAGATGGGGTGGAAGGAGGGATTCTTCCAAAACGAAGATAGAGTAGTAGGGAAAAATGATTAGTTTATAGTAAGCTTGGATCGCTTTGATTGGATTATTGCTGATTACAGATGATCAGACAGGCGTGCTTAATCATATCACGTGCTCCTCTCGAAATTAGTTTATGAAACTTCACATCGACTTATCGCACAACACATGGACATGACCTCAATCATTTTTGGTGATGTTATATTTATCGGCCTTGCATAAAAAATTATTATAGCAACATTTTAGCTGATTGTCCAACATCTTTATCTCTATTGGAGGTGTCAGTAACAGTATTGAGTAAAAAAACTATATAGTATTTACTAGGCATGGGTGATATTGCAAACAAATAAATAAATAAATAAAAATCACCATATCATGTTTTATATCATTTGGTATCAATAATTATTGAATATTTTTTAACAATCTATTTAGGAATATTAGGATTTTTATTAAACCACTGTATTTTTATTTATCATTATTACTAAGGCAAATAGTTTTAATAGTCAAAAATTTATTTAAACAAAATATCAGATCTCTTTATAAGAAAATTAACGCAAGTTTTAAAGAGACTCTTAAACTTGATAAATAAAATATTACAAAGCCTGTGCAATGATAAAGTGTAAATGCTAAACAATCAAAGCTAACGTATAGGTGCAAATAATAATGAAACGCTAAACGTCAAACTCTGTAAAGACCAAGCTCAAACTCTGAGCTTTCAAGTAAAGAAACCAGCCATCATTATTCAAATACAACTTGTTATTAAATTATTCAAATACAAATAGTTATTAAATTGTTATTCAACATTACAAATTGTGAAGTTGAATGACTATATTACCCCTATGCAAAAAAAAAAAAGTGCTAGTGGCTGGAATGCACAAGAAAAATCAAAAAGTCACTTTGGCAACATCCTTGCATCCTTTATTTAAAATATTCCTCAATCTCCTGCCAGCCACCGCACTGATTTTCGTGTGTGTTGTTATTCTGACCAGAAGTGACAAGCTTGAGCACGTGCACCTCGTTTGGAAATGACAAACTTAGACCCTAAGCTTTTGGCCATTGCTTCAAATGCGCATGCTCAGCACCCACATTTTTATAAAACTATAGCACTTCATACAATTTTTTTATCGATATTTATATATGGTGTTCGGTCAATAAATACCAATATAGATTTTATCGCCCAGCCCTAGTATTTACTTTAAATTACTTTAATATTTTTTGTTGGCGCCTGATAACTGAAAATAGATCTGGCAGCAGATATCGCAGCCTCTATTACTACTTTTTTGTTAACATTTATTATTATTTATTTGTTTAACATTCTGATTCCAGTGCCTAATTATTAAATTGTTAAAATTACTATAATTAAATGAAATATAATTAAGAATAAAGTATTCTGTGTTCTTTGGAAGAGTGTACTTGCATACTATATTGTCTTTCTGGCATTAATAGACATGGGACGATAATCGTTTTCAAGGTATACTGCGGTTTGGAAAAGTCAAGGTTTTCATACCGCCAACATTTTCTGCTACACTGTTCCTAAGGTATGAGTAAGATTTTTTTATTTACATTTTTTTTTTGTAGGTTTTTAGGTGTAAATTGTAAAGAAATCTGTGTTTGAAACGAAGACTGCAGAAGCCAATGATTCACTTGAATTATTTAGCCTGACATGTTTACTGCTCTAAAATATTTTAAATGTTCCTCAAAATAAAATATATTGTGTTTAAAAGGGACAGGGGTTTTGTTTTTTTGCCAGACATTTGAAAAGAATATATTTTAGAGCAGTAATCACAATACCGTCATACCGTGAAACCGTGATATTTTTATCCAAGTTTATCATACTGTCAGAATCTAGCCCATGCTTATTATATAATGAGTGGCATAAATTGGCCTTAAAATGACGATAATATCGTTAATCGCAATATATTTCCGTGCAATATATCGTACAACAAAAAATAGATATCGTGATAGGCCTAGGTGTATCCTAAACATTTTGTACAAATTAATTAGAATAATGACATGCCTTCCAGAGTTTCATAATACAGAAAATGGATGTTTCATGCAGCTTCTTAAACGGGCAGAGACAGTCAAAATAATAATAATAATAATAATAGTAATAGTAGAATTCTTTTTTTAAGTTTATATTTTTGAGACAAAATATCCTGTACTTTCCTGTAGGTAATCAAAATATAGGCTGCATATTTACTTATGGGTGGGTCACGGGTGGATATGATCAATCGTTGTTTATGCAAACTACCTTTTCTAAAATAATAAGGTGTTTTAAGCAATTTTATCTGACAGACTGGCACAAATATGCAGACATCTCATTCTCACAACAAGTTTCTCTCATCCTTCCAATAGAGTTTGTTTATATTATAGCAAACGAAATTCAGAAAAATTAAGCTATGAATTATAATTTTGTTTGTGCCCCTCCTCTACTCAACTATACGGGTGGATGATTCATTTTGCTCTGAGGAAAATAAGGATTTAATGAATGTTTACTGTGATTGTATCACAAATCTGTTATATATTTAACTATAATATGTTATATTAACTATACATATATAGTTATATATTTGCTGTTTTTTGGTTAAATTTGTGAATGTTTGAAAGATTATGTCTTAAGCATATGATTTTTTTCCTTGCTGCTGCTTCATTTGCTTTCATTTTCTCGTCTCACTTTCAGCAAGTTCGGGCGAAGTGTTTAATAAGAAATCCATGGCAGGAAATATACATTTCAAAGTTAATATCTTAATTTTAAAAAGGAATCATACGTTTGATCCTATCCATGTCATAAGAAATGCCCTTAAATCATTTAGTTAGTTGTTTGTAAGCATCAGTGTTTATTAAGATTGAAATAAGATTAAAAAAAAGTGTAGTCTGGTACATTTGTTACCCACGACAACTCAAGATTTTATATTTAAAAAATTGCATAATCTGACAGTGACTTTCGTAACGGACAATGAAAAATCGATTGATCTGACCAGGGCATTAAACATTAAACATGTGTAAGCACCATCATGTTTCTAATGTCACATTTTCACTGGTTGTGAAAAAAATTACATTCTGCTTTAAGTGCAAAATTTATTAACAATATAACTGGACTTCGGGAAACAAACGATGCAGCTAATTTAAATTCTAGTCTTTCTTTCTTCAGTCTATGCATGTGTGATGGAAATACTTTTTTTTTTGTTGAAATAAAGTAATAATATAAAAAGAATTATACCAAATTTATAAAGTTAATAACGTTTTCTCTAAATCCCTGTGAAAAACCTAGCTTTGTAGCTCATTGATTTTGTGATTGATTTGAGTTTAGTGAACTTTCTTTGTGTGTGTGATCAATGGAATGTAGCCAATCAGCCATTGCTACTTCTTCATCATCATCATGACCTGCATCAATTACTCATTAAAATATAATTTCAAGCCCAAAGGCTGAATGTTCATTTTCAGAACACAAATATGTATATATGTATATATAATGTATATATATTTTCAAAATCCCTCTATTGAATATCTATTTACCCATAGCTGATACTCTAAATTGTTCATAAAGAAATTTATCAATAAGTCAGCCCATCCCTTGGTTAGTTATTATATGAATTGAAGCTGCCCAGGCTCATTTACTGTAAATATGTGATTCTCAGCCTATTTTTTTTTTTGTGAAATGTAAAATAAGTTGCTTTGGGTATGTTTTACTGCACGTTCCAGAAGAAAAATCCTCTAGAGGGCGCCGTTTTATACTTTTTTTTTGTGAATATAAAATAAGTTCCTTTTTGGGGTACAATTTGTTATGTTTCAAAAACACTTCTTTCTTATAAACTTCAACAAGATGATTTGTCATACAGATCATCTAGAGAACCACTGACCTAATTGTTTCCCTAAACCCAACCAATAGTTTTATCTCTTTTATGGAATTGACCGTTCTTCACCGGACTCCATGTAGGCATGAGTCGGTATATGATTTTATATAGTAATATATTAGTATTTTGGGGCAGTAAACATGTCAGGCTAAATAATTTAAGTGAATCACTGACTTCTGCTGTCTTCATTTGTTTCAAAAACACAGATGTCTTTACAATTTACACGTAAAAAAAAAAAAAAAAGTAAATAAAAAAATCTTAAACGTACCTTAGGAACGGTATTACAGAAAATGGTGGCGGTATAAAAACCTTGACTTTTCCAAACCTCGGTATACCTTGAAAACGGTTATTGTCCCATGCCATGGTAAAAATATTTGAATAACAAATAATAGACATGAAGTTGTTTTGTGGTTTTGTGTAAAAAATCAGCGTAAAATAAATTGTATTTCTTGAAAATATGTCATTGCAAATATCATTAGTGTGAAAAGAAATACGTCATTCTGCCCCATAGCATAAATGTTTCCTTCAAATTGCAGTCAAATAGAACGTAAATGTCAAAGTGTATTTTAGTGGTTCACAAAAATGTAGACTATAGCGCACACACATGATTGATTGAGCTTCTGTTTATGTCTGCTGTCAGTGATAAATGAGAATAAAGGCAAAAATGAAACCGGTTTATCATGGATTTACAGCATTTACAGTGGCATCACTTGATCTCATGTTGGCAGCTACAGAGGTTGGTAGATGTGATGTAAAGGTCAGCAGATGCATGTCATAGTAATTTCCTCCCTGTCAGGGATGTAGATTGTGATGGAAGGATGTTTGGTATGCTGTGGACAGCTTGTTTTCCCCTGGCATGCAGAGCTGTTTATTAGGTTTCAGTATCAACTCCATTCCTCTTGCTTTCCCCACCTGCTGTCTTTGTCATCAAACTCTAATGCCTCCTTAAATAGATACCGCTGTGAAAATTAAAATGCCAAACTGAATGAAATGGGTTTCTTTACAACAGAGCTGGTCTTAACAGCTGTTACTTGCTGATAAACTATAACCTAGTGAAAATACTTAAAAATGAATATCAGAAAATGAATTATTCAGGTAGTATATGGGTCAAAGATGAGATGTCCCGTGTTGATGCATCAGATTAAGCATAATAGGAGGATAATAGAATTGCAAGTGAGTTGTCTACTTTAAGGTTTCATCATTTAGCACCATTCAGTGTTACAAAAATAAAACGCGTGTGTACACTCACTGGCCACTATTTTTAGTTATGGTACTAGTTCTGTTTTTCTTTCAGAACTGCCTAAATCTGTCATAGCCTAGATCAGTGTTTCTCAACTGGTGGGTCGCGACCCAAAAGTGGGTTGCAGGAACATTTTCAGTGGGTCGCTGAGTGTGTGGTCAAAAAAACAACAAAAGTTAAATTTTTAACTTGTTTTGCGTATACCGGACTTTTATTTTGAAATGCGCGCACGACAACCGATCCCTTTGGAATCGTCGTGAAAAGCGTCATGTTGCTGAGCAACATAGAGAGTCAGCTCGTGGAGCTTTCATCTGATAAGACGCTAAAAAAGAAATTCAGTGAAGTAAGCCTCTCCCAGTTTTCGCGATATGAGAGTGCGATCAAATCCATTCCATTCAGAACTACGTATTTGTATGAAAGTGGCTTATCTTCCTTGGTGCAGCTTGACTCCAAGCAAAGGAACAGGTTGTACATAGAGCACGATCTTCAGGTAGCACTGTCTACCATCACTCCTGACTTTGAAACTCTTATCACATCAGTAAAGCACATCCTCAGTTATCTCATTATCTTCCCAAATCACTGTTAAGTGAAACAGATGTTTATAATTGCTGTCATATTAGATATAAAAATGGTTATGGATGTTTAATCATTTTACAATCGGCTGGTTTGTTCTGTTCAACAGGATCAGTGTTAATGTTTTATTAACAGTTCAGTTTTGTTTATGGTAACAACCTTTCCTTATCCTAACCGCAGTTTACAGTGTTTGTCGTTTTTACTTTGTAATATTTCTGTAATTTGATACATTTTGTTAAATGTAAGCAATAAAATGTTGTTTATTTGTAAGTCTTGCTGATTTTCTCATGAGTTTTCTTTCACTACTTGTGTATGTTAACAAATAAATACAAATTAATTATAATTCCTAAAATTATAATACAGTTCCTAAAAATTTGGGTCGCGGCTTGATGACCATGTAAAAATGTGGGTCTCGTGGCCAAACCAGTTGAGAACCACTGGCCTAGATTCAACAAGGTACAGGAAATAATTCTCCGAGATTTTGGTCTATTGACATGATAGCATCACACAGTTGCTGTAGATTTGTCGGCTGCACATCCATGATGCGAATGTCCCATTCCACGACATCCCAAAGGTGCTCTATTGGATTGAAATCTGAAGACTGTGGAGGCCATTTGAGTACAGTGAAAGTCTTGTCTTGTTCAAGAAACCAGTGTGAGATGATTCATGCTTTATGACATGGCCCCTTTATCATGCTGTAAGTAGCCATCAGAAGATGGTTACACTGTTAAGCCCATCCACTTCAAGGTTTGACGTGTTGTGTGTTCAGAGATGCTCTTCTGCATACCTCGGTTGTTATGTGTGGTTATTTAAGTGAATGTTTCTTTTGTATCAGCTAGAACCAGTCTGGCCATTCTCCTCTGACCTCTGGCATCAATAAGTCATTTGGGCCCACAGAACTGCCACTCACTGCATATTTTTTTCTTTTTCGGACCATTCTCTGTAAACCCTAGAGGTGGTTGTGCATGAAAAATCCCAGTAGATCAGCCGTTTCTGAAACACTCAGACCAGCCCATCTGGCACCAACAACCATACCGCGTTCAAAGTCACTCAAATCCCCTTTCTTCCCTATTCTGATGCTTGGTTGGAACTACAGCAGATCGTCGTGACCGTGTCTACATGCCTAAAGCCACTGAGTTGCTGCCATATGATCTGCTGATTAGAAATTTGTGTTAACGAGCAGTTGGACAGATGTAACTAATAAAGTAGCCGGTGAGTTGTATATGTTTGTGTGTATATATGTATGTGTGCGTGTGTATGTATTTAAAATCTTGCCGACAAATAGCTAAATGTTTGTTTTTGAAGAATACTGCCAAATAAAAAGTGCAAAATTAATACAGTTAATTAGTATTTTAAGGGCATTCTTGTATACTTTAAATATAGTCTTTTAATATGTCCTCTAATAGTTTTCATTCTGAATATATTTTATAATAATTCAGTATGTAAGCGTTTACATTGAACTACATTTATGTTGCACCAAAATAAAAAATATAGGCTAAAAGGTGAAATTCTGAATATACTTGGCTGAAAACTGAAACTGAATATTCTTTGTAATATTTATTGCTTCAATAAATACTGTAAAGTAATTTTGTAAGATTTTAATCAGTAACTCATATTACTGTATACTTATAAGATCCGTCATTTTATCAGCATTGCCATGAACGCTAAAGCAAGCAGCAGGAACAAGTAGGCCTGTCACGAGATTCATTTTTTGTTGTACGATATATTGCCGCAAAATATATCGCGATAAACGATATTATTGTCATTTTAAGACCATTTTAGCCGCTCATTATATAATGCCAGAATGACAATATAATATCATCATATGCAAGAATATTTTATTTAATTATAGTCATTTTAACAATTAAATAATTTGACAATGGAATCAGAACGTGAAAATGCATATCCTAAACAACTAAATAATAATAAACATTAACAAAAAAGCAAGGTAAAAGTAACAGAGGCTGCGATATCTGCTCCCAGATATATTTTCAGTTGTCAGGCACCCACATCAAAATATACTTTAGTCATTTATGGTAAATACTATAGTTTTTTTTTTCACCTCCAATAGAGATAGAGAAGTTGTGCAATCAGCTAAGATGCTGCAAGAATTGGTTTTTAATTATGGGCGATATATATTGTATCACCAAAAATCATTGAGGTCATGTCCATGTATTGTGCGATTAGTCGATATATTGATTATTGTGACAGGCCTAGGAACAAGAATGCTACAGTACATATAAATGTCCTGTCTGCACATTATTTGAGTGAACTTTGCTTAGCATGAGTGTTGTATGAATAGATATGTACATGGTGCTTTAACAGTTATCCAGAGCAGAATATTGAACTATTTTGAACCATGGCGCGTGCGCAAGCTAGTTGACGGTGTGCTCCTCTGAAGAACAAGCCATTGAAATGAATGGGTTCGTAGCGCAGAGTAGTGCTTTTTATGTCCAGTGTGAACGGAGCTTCACATTGCTCAGTGACAGCCGGTGGGAGAGTGAAACTGCTGGGCATTGCAGTGTAGCATAGCCTGTATTTTGTGCCTTTTTGTTTTTAGCCATTTTTCTCTTTCAGTCGAAAACCAAAATATCAATTTTCAGCCGCGAGTTTTTAGTGATTTAAAATTCAGTGCATTTACATGGGTTTATTTTGTAAATCATGGTAATGATGATCATAATTTTTTCTACAAGTAAATAAAAAAATATATATATATATTTTTTTTATTTGATGCATACGTTGTAAATTACAACCGGTCATTGAAAAAAATGTATATACTGGCCAAAACATTTCTACCATCACTTCTTATATACCAACATCTACTACCTTAAATGATTTGGAATAATTAGCATCCAGATTCCTGTCTGAAATAGGCAGCTTTGCTTTCCAGCTTGGATATGTACTATTGTATCCTGAAGATCTGCATCGGGCAGTCGGGATCCTTTTACATATTGACTTATATAACTGAGCACTTTACATTTAGTCAGTTAACCGTGAAGCTCCTTTTGTGACCGGCAGTTCCACATGCTCTCACATGAGCATCATTCATTAGCGATTCGTTACGTAAGGCATGCTAGAATTGATCACCCTCTTTGTTGATAAGCTATTAGAGCAGCAGAGGGAATCCTACTGAAGTGTATAAAACATCTTACAATGCAGTTGCCTAGAGTGCATGTGATGTAACAAGGGCATGTATGAGGAAAGAAGGGGAGATGTGAAGGAGGACCTGGAGAGAATAAGCACTGCTTTTATCTAGAGTTCTTCTTTTTTTGATCACACTAGATTTAAAGCATGCAAAATTAACCCTTCACAAATAGGAGCAGTGGGATTTTTTGGCTTCAGGGTGTCTGTCTGATTCTCAAAAAAGTAACACCCAGTGTAAGTGCTTTTTTATCTAAGCCAGTGGTTCTCAAGCTTTTTTCACCAAGTACCACCTCAGAAAAAAAATGTCTCTCCAGGTACCACCATAATAACCGCTATTGAAGTAGAGTAGCATAGTAGGCCTACTTGAGCAGCTACAGCACTGCACAGTTCAAAAACAAGGCAGATTAATTCTTCTAATTAAGAACATTTATTATTGTCAGCCCCTTAAATAAAAAGTTTAGCCTTTTAAAACCAATTTACTGATCACAGCGGTGTTATCCTATGCGTCAAACGGTTGAAAGTGTTCATTTTTTTACTTTAATTATTCAGCGATTTCTCCTTGTACCACTAAAAGGAAGCTTGTGTACCACTAGTGGTACAAGTTTGAGAACCACTGATCTAAGAAACACAACACCCAAAACTTGTATGCGTTTCTTTATTCTGATTACAAAAACAGTGAACTGCTAACAGTTCAGTCAGTGAGTGTTGGAAGCATATGCATTATGGTATGTTTTATTTATACTAACGTTTAGAAAGGATTACAGTGTACTTGCAGTCCAGTTCCAACGCATTAATGCTGAATCTTTTTGAAAGTTAGAGGTAATGCATCCAATTTTTAAACCTTTTCGCCTGTCTAGATACATTATTTATAAGCTATCATGGGAAAAAAAAGGCTGAATACAAGATTTCTGGCTTAAACTTTTTATTGCAAACAGTTAAAAAGCATCTTTTAAGGAGAAATGGAATGTCCTGTTAATGTTGACTGCTTCATTTTTGTTACCCTCTTAATGTAAATAAATCATAATAATAAGAGAACGGAGAAGGAGGATGAAATAAAAGAGGAGGATGAAGAAAATTAAATAAATAAGAAGATAAAAATAGCTGTTCGACCAGAGTGCATTCAATACTGCAGTCTTAATACACGGCATAAGGGTGAATCCCAAAATCCTTAAATAGAAATGCTCCATTATTATTCCATGTAAACAAGCTATGCTTCAGTATTACTCCATGTAAACGAGTTTGTCAATGGATAAAAATATATAAATATTATTGCTAAATTTACTTAATTGAATTTTTAAAGTGATTGAAGTTTAATGATCAAAAGTAAATAGTTTTACACTTAAATAGTATACTTTTGATCTTTCCTAAATCTACATTTTTTTATTTTATTGGCATTTTTTTTTTATGTAATGTCATTGGTGGTGTAAAGGATTATAACTTCATCTGTATTGACCCTATTCATCACATATGAGTGGGTGCAGCCGTTGGGTCGAGACATCTGGTCTCATTCACTTCCATTGATTTTTAGATGTTAAAAAAGGCTTGTTCTGCAGCTTGGTGTTGCATACTGATGTTTTCTTATTATATCATTCTACTTTTATGTATAGTTATGAACATACTTGTTTGTAGAGCAAGTAGTTTGACCGTTTTCTGCCTTTTAATATTCCTAGTCATCTCTCCCATAGGCAACTGAATCGGAGAGAGTTCTAAAATATTCAAAAAAGAGCGAACAAGTTCACTTCAACATTGCAGATCAAGGTCAAGTCATCGACCATGCAAAAGGTGGATGATGCATGCGATGCACAGATTCATTGCAAAGTTTTATCATCATGTACGTTGTTTCTAAAGTTTGAACGTTCCAGTGATTTCAAACGATTAACACAAAAGATGCAAATTAACTTAATTTGGCACTTGTCAGCTGTTTTATGTGTGCACAGAGAAAGAAAAGACTCTCTATTATGTCTTATTGGGTTCATGCGTAAGCTTTTAAGGTGTCTGATACAGCTGTATCACAAGGCAGTATCATCACTGTTCTTGAATAACTTCTGTTGCAGCATATTAATAAGGATCAGTTTATATTTACTTGATAAATACAATATATGCAACATGTTTATATTTAATACATTTTTGGGATATTACTTACTGAAATATTTGGCCCAACTGAATTAAACTGTTTTCTTATTTTGTTAAATAAAAAAATGTTCTGTTGTTTATTTGTGATGTTTCTTTATTATTTATTACTTATTGTTATTTTATTACTGATTTTACATATCATTCGTAGAATATTTGTATCGTAAAAGTAATAATATTAACCTTTGCAAGTTAAAAAAATACCTATCATATTCTGTATTTTTTGCATCCAAATACTCATGCAGTAATAAATAAAACTGTAAATAAAATTATTAATTGGCTGAAAAAGTATTTTGCAGGATTGGTAGATGAGTAAAGAAGCCAAGTTTCTCCATATTTGATTTCTTAATGAAGAACAGGTCTACCACTGACATGAAGAGGTCAAATGTATGAGGTCGGATTATTTTTCTTTCTCTTATTTCTCGCCATGTCTTGTGGCTGTTGTTTCAGTCTGAATCTTCACAGTGATACAGAGCTTTCTCATAAAGGACTTACAGCTGGCTTCGTGCTAGATAATTATAGTCATCTCAAGGGAGAGCTGCCAAGAAACAGACAGCCGTCTTCTTATTTGATGTGTAACGAAAACAAAATATGTGCTTGTTTTGTTATTTAGGAGTCGCGCTCCTCATTTGTGCAGTAAATCCTGCTCTTGTTTGTTTTTGACTATTACTTGATCAAAACTTAAAGTTTATTTTTTTTATTGTATGAACCTAATTGATGTCGGTTCAAGTACACTTTTTGAAAATGAAGATTCCTTTTTTTTATTTACAGTAATGCCAAAACTCAAAAAAGACGCTTGCTGTTTGTTCAAACAACTTACTGTATTTAAAAATCTGAACTGAAACAACACAATTCTTGAGTTTTTATTTGGACAACTTAATTGTTTTATGTTAAAAACTACTTAACAAAACAAGTTAAATAAATTCCTTCATGTTGTCCCAACACAAATCGATTATGTGGAACCCTGCATTTTTACAGTGTAGAGCCAGCATTTTGCACTCAGAAAAAATATTTCACCGTTTGTTCAAACTACTTACTTAAAATAAGCTGAAACAACACAGTTCTTGGGTCAACTTAATTGTCTTATGTTCAGTCAAGTTGAGATGAAAGGGATCGGGTGGAAAATTGTGTGTAAACTTTTATCGAAGAGTTCTTAAAGTATGTGTTTTCACATTGCAATACATATCGCAAAAAAGTCAAACATTGCAATATCAGATTTTTCCAGTATCGTTCAGCCCTACTCTGTAATTATTGTTTTTTGACACTTTGGGTTTGAGAAATCAGTTGCTATGTTTGCCTTATCAATGACATCACACATATTGTTACAGATGGAAAGTGATGATTGTTCAAGAACAGTGGTGTAAAGTAACAAATTACAAATACTCAAACTACTGTAAGTAGTTTTTCACAGGAATTGTAATTTTCTAAGTACTGTAGTTTTAAAAATGTGTACTTTTACTTTCTTCCAAGTAAATTTTTAGTGCAGTATCAGTACTTTTACTTCTACTTTCCTTCAACATGCATTCACCACTTTTTTTCCCTTTTCTATGGGGATTAGAAAACATCTAACCTAAAATCAACCAAATATCAACGTCTAATAATGTTACAGCTTGAGGTTGTGAACGTTACCACTATGGCATCTATCAGATGTTGGATTTTGGATGCCATACCTGATGAATAAATTATTTATTTTTTCATAATTATTTTTTCGGGGTTTTCACCTTTATTAGATAGGACAGTAGAGAGAATTGACAGGAAAGCATGGGGAGCAGAGAGAGAGGGGATATGGAGTCAAATATGTCTCATTAATAATTCACGCGTATGACGCAATGTACACATGCGTAGCCAAATTCACGTGCGTAAAACCAAATTCACGTGCGTAAAATATTTATATACATTCACAAAAACAATTCACGTGCACAAAATAAAAATACACATTCATAAAATACGTTTCAAAAATGCAAAACACCATCTGCAGATTTATAAGAGTGTACAAAAAGTTTTGAATGTTTAAAACTTGCGAGTTCATCCTGAATGAGAATGTACAAATCCTCTTTCATGTACGACTCCCCCTGGATACGAGTGTGTGTATTTTTGAGACCTTCCTGGCAGACTCAGGGACCTCGTGACCTTCAGCCAATCAGATGAGAACTGTACTCAAGATCGCCTATCTGCGCGCCGTTTGCGCAGTCTGTTCCTCTCCAGCACGGTGAACGGAGAAGTGAATATGCGTTCTTCAGCGGTCTTGCGTCCTCATGTTCTCGTGTAACGTCATCATCAGCTGCCAAAGTACAGTTCCAATACTCAAGACCGCAAGAACGGAGGACGCATGAAAGCTCCCGGATGTGTTCTCGGTAACTCCTCTGTGTGAGCATTCTCCTCTGTGTGAGCACATGTTTTTGTGAATGTATATAAATATTTTACGCACGTGAATTTGGCTACGCATGTGTACATCGCGTCATACGCGTGAATTATTAATAAGACTTATTTGACTCCATAGTGGGGAAGGATCGGCATAGGACCGCAAGGCGGAATCGAACCTGGGTCGCCGTGAGCACCGTCGAGTGCATGTGTCGACGCACTAACCACTTCACCACTGGCGCTGACATAAATGTTAGTATTTGACGTCAATATGACATTGGATTTGAGTCACTTTCTAACGCAAGCTAAAATCAACAAAATATTAACGTCATTTCATGTCGTTATTGGACATTGGCTAGACATTAAATTTAGGTCACCTGACGTCACAACCTAAATCTAACCTAATATTCGCATCTTATGACGTTGTGTGCCTGCTGAGCAATAACTTAATGCACTACAGAATGTTACGTTTACACACATCCACAAATTACATGTAAATGCATCAGCTTTTTACAGCTTAATACTACTCTTGAGTACTTTTGAAAGGTCTACTTTTTACTCATACGTTGAGTAATATTTACAACAGATACTTTTACTCGCACTACATTTTTAGGCAACTAATGGTACTTTTACTTTTAGTTGTGTTTCCACCACTGGTCAAGAAGCATTGTGCTGTCTGACATGTTTTTTATTTACAACACAGCTAGAAGTCAGAATTGCATTACCAACATCATGAAATCAAAAACATTTTGATGTATGAAAATTTTCATGCAATTGAATTGTAGCAAAAATAAATGTTGTTTTTCAATTTTAGCAATTCAGCTTGAGGCAAGTTTATTTCAGGGAACGCTTTGCAAGTGACCCCTACAACTGTTTTTGTTGTTTGTTTGCTTTATTTGTATTGTCATCCGGTGTTTTGAGTGTGACCGAATACAGGCTGCTTCAGTTCTGGATGAGCAGCAGCAATGCGCTTTGAAAGTTTAATTTTAGGTCTTGCAGTGAGGACAGCTGGGGAGGAGGGAGGGCCGTGATGTTTCCTAGAGAGACAAGAGGCAGAAACTATTTTAATTCTGCTCACAGCACACTGTCTGTTCAGATGTCAGCTCTTTCTTCATCTCCCAGGTTGAAGCACGAGTCAAAGTGGGATGCGATGATCTCATGTCTCGTTCCTGTCTGCCCTGTGGATCGCAGCAGGAAAAGGCCAGACACAGGGAGAGGAAGTACAGTATGCTGCGCTCACTGGGATGGCACATGAAGCTGTGATCAAATATGCACTCTATTTTGAATACATTTTTACAACGGCCCTTCTGGAAAATGAAATTTGAGCTATTTTGGAGTTGGCTGGTCTTAAATCATGATGTAAGCCACTTCTTATGATCAACTAGAAGTCAAGTTATTATTTGTTGATCTCATAACTTGGATAGATAACAAGACTTTTGTCAGGTGGTGTAAATATGTATCTATGTATTGCTGTAGAAACATAGATATAAATCATTTTAATATCCTGATAAGTATATATCACAATATAGTACCATTTCTGTAAAGTCAGTCAATAAGTTTCTATATTGTAAATGACTATTTTACATTTTAAAGTGTGCGTAAATTTAGAGTTGTACTCGCATGTAACTATTTCTCACTTTACTTAGCACTTCAGGGCAAATGTTTGATCAAAATGTAGAAATATAAAATACATTAATGAAATATAAAACTCTTTTCGAAAACTAAAGATTACAGATCTGAAATTAAAAGAAAAGAAAAAAAATTGAATAAAATGCAATGTAAACATTGTACTTTTAAAATCCCAACATTCTCACAAGGCTGTTACTCAATATTCTGTCTGCATCCCCTTAAAAGCATTATAGAATATTTAAAAAAATTACCCTGACCAATGTATTTTGTGACATTAATTGTCTCGTTTGGACAATTTGGAAACCAGCTTTAATGATTTAAAAACTTTGAGCATAATCCTTAAAAGCATAAAATGTTAAAATAATGATGCCAATATTTTAAAATGACTTGCTAAAGAATAAAGTATATTTAGTATACTTTTTGTAACTTGTAATTCGTAATTTTACCATCACTGTCATCAGTGGCGCCTGCAGCTGTATGGCTGTCCACACTGTGCGCACCATGCGAGGGCGGGAATTGAAGCCGCTTATTTATTCATTTATTTATTACATATTTTGAATAGATTATTAACCAGAATATATTACGATATATGGACAAAACAAGAACGCACAACAGCAAATAAAGGTGTGTGTTTGTGTGTTTTAAAGCGTGTGTACTTGCATGGTGTAAAGAAATCTTTACTTTAGACTTTATTTTTGCGGCAGTTTTTCCGCAAACTAAAATTACAATTCAGATAACTATTGTTTAAAACAAAGTTCAAATGAGTAAACGCTCTTTGAAACAGATAAACTTATTTAAGACATTTGCCAATAGGCCTTAAACTAATGAGACAAATACTGATCCCCCACACGGAGTGAAGACCGCAGTCTGATCAGCACCTGAGCCGGGGAAACTCCAGGCCTAGCCCCTGCGCATCCTCCTTGCACAGAAGTTTATCTGAGCGAATGACATAAAGATGCAGACATCTCCATTCTCACAACGACTTTCGGAGTTGTCTGCAGCCTTCCAACCAAGTTTGTTCTTCCGAGGTAATGTGGGAACATGTTCAGTGCTGTTGTGAACTTTGTAAACGTCTGTCCTGCTCATTCAAATTATTTGATTAAATGAAATAAAATGTAATTGACCAGCGCAACAGGAAAAACAGTTTAATATAGGCTTCTCTGAAAATGTGAATATTTCCCTTTAATTTAATTTAGGCTAGATTATTATTTTATTTGACAACCCAGTTCGTGTTTTGGCATTGTTGAATTACTGTATATAGCGGACCTGTTTTTAAGCACTTCACCTCAAATGTTATTATTTCTTCTGTTTTATCTAGTAAATAACTGACCAACAAAAATAATTAAACTATAAGACAAACTATTCGAAATTCGTTTTAAAAATATATTTTTTTTCCAAAAAAATATACAAATTACATTTATGTCATAATTTTAAAAATTACATCTTGGGCTAAATATTCATATTATTAGAAATATTAATATAAAAAAAGGAAATGAATTATGTCGTAACGAATGCTCTTAATTAATGTAGCCTTTTACCGTAAGCATCAGTGTTTGGAGATGATTGGGGGAAAGGGGGCAGGGTGGTGCTGGATTTGTGCGTACCTTGGAATAAAATCCTGCAGACGCCCCTGACTGTCATCAGAGTGCTCATAATCACAAGCTCTAACATATTCACAAAACTCTTGCTTATGTCTTCAAAAATCAATATTTTATTCACCAGATCCTTCACTAAGTGATAGTGACACCTGTTTGGCTGCATACAGCAAAACTATTGTACGTTTAGCTAATGATATTTTAGCCTTATGCCACACACACACACACACACACACACACATTTTGGTGAAGGAAAAATAATTGTTTGGTGGCACATTTAGTATGGGGGCATACGAGAGATCTGCAGATTGGATGGCAACATTAACAGCCTGAGGTATCAAGACATCTGTGCTGCCCATAACATTACAAATCACAGAAGAGGGCAAATTCTTCAGCAGGATAGCGCTCCTTCTCATACTTTAGCCTCCACATCAAAGTTCCTGTAAGCAAAAGGTGCTCCACGATTGGCCAGCCCAGTCATCAGACATGAAAATTATTGAGCATGTCTGGGGTAAGATGAAGGAGGTGGCAATGAAGATGAATCCGAAGAATCTTGAACTCTGGGAGTCCTGCAAGAATGCTTTCTTTGCCATTCCATATGACTTTATTAATAAGTTATTGCAGAGTCATTGCAGAGATGTATGGTTTCAGTCATCCAAGCTCATGTGAGTCACAATATTAATTTCTTTATCACTGCGCCATGCACCATTACTGTATTATATATGTTATTTCTGTTAAGTGACAGGTCTTTTATTTAAGGAAATACCTTACTGTCCTAATTAAATAATTAAAAAGTTCTTAAAGTATGTGTATATATGTGTGTGATGTGTGTATCTGAATACTGTTAGACTCCTCATAAAACTGTCAAATAGAGCTATTCAAACCATCTTGTGAATCTGTATTGCAATACTTATCAAACGTATCGTTCAGCCCTACTCTGTAATTGTTGTTTTTTGACACTTTGGGTTTGAGAAATCAGTTGCTAGAATTGCCTTATCAATGACATCGCACATATTAGGTTATGGTATAGGCATGATAATATAGGCATGATATGATAATATGATAATATAGGCATGATCATGTTTTATGATAATATAGGCATGATCATGTTTTACTTTGGCAAAATAAGCATAATCTAGAGGCCTTTGCCTTTCATATAAGCCACTTCTCATACCCAATGGTCAACTAGAAGTCAAATTATTTTATTGTTGATCCTATAACTTGAATAGACGACAAGGCTTTTGTCAGGTGGTGTAAATATGTATCAACTGTATGTATTGCTGTAGAAGCTTGTTAATGACAGTGTAATGAAAGTGTTGTCTCTTAATTGAATAGATATCTCCACAATGGGAAATAGTTTGGGATGGCATAATATTTCACAAAATCCTTTTTGGCTTCTTTAAATGCTTCCTTGGTGAGTTAAAAAAAAGACTTCTTAAAAATATCATGCCGACATCAAACCTGCTAGTCTGTTTTTTCTCGCAAAGCATTGTTTCAGTTTATAAATAAACTGCTATTTGTGTAAAACGAATGCTTTTCATTATTCAGATTTTTCAGTCCAAAAACAGTGCTTGCCTTTTGTCTGAAAGGCCACACATCTGGGCTCTCAGCGACACCTGTTCTGTGCGGTTCATTTGAGGTGAATGTGCCAGACCTCATAATCCCAAATTATGCTGATCAGTCGATTATGATGCAAATGATGGCTTAGTCTTCTTGTGGAGGGAATATGTTTGGTTTGTGCAGTTTGTGTTACAGAGCTCTCCCTAAGGTATTCAAGGTGAAGCGTCTATAATAAAGTGCTGTGTTTGCTGAGCTCTGGGCCTCGCTATGTTTTCTGCCAGATAAACAGACAAGAGCTGACAGTTTTACAGCAGCACGGCTAGACCCGAGACATTTGGGGCACGAGGCTCTTCCACTTCTTAAAATCCTACACAGCATCCATCAAACAGCATTTTCTAGCAGCCGTGCGCCTCTCAAGCTTTGGCCTTCTCCAGGGCAGTGGCATTGTATTGCAGAGGACATCGCCTGTGTAAAGCCATTCGTTTTTCACTGCTGTCAACTTTTCCGAGACCTGTCCTCCTTGGTTGAATAGCCGTGTGAGTGATCTCTCTGCATTTATTAGGTCTTACTGACGTTCGCTGGGCTTGGATGGACCAGCGTTGAGCCAGTCGAGCAGCTCATTATCCAGGCAAGCTGGGCTCAGAGTTCGCCTGAAGCCGAGTCACTGAAGCACTCAGCGGTGTAATAACATCTCCAGAACTGCGCCCCGTCTGTCCCTTTCTCTCCCAGCAGTGGCTCAGAGTTCAAACTCACCTTTCAATTTTGCTGGCTTTGTGGCCCACTGGGAGTGCAGTTTCAACTTTAAGCTGTGAGGAACAAGGCAAAGGGGTTTTGTGCACAGCGGTTTTGGTAAAAATGCAGCAGACGACTTTGGATTTTTTTATTGTGTTTTTTTTTTTCTTCTGAAGTGTCAGTTGTAGTACTGTAGCACATTTCTCTTCAGTCTGTTTAATAAATGGCTGGGCTCAAAAGGACATATTCTTTTCTCCTATCGGGCAAGCCTGTGGTTTTAATTTTAATATAGGTCAGAAATATTGAATTAATTTAGTTGTTATGGTTTTCATTATATTTATTACTTGTTTTTTTACTGTCTTCTATTTAATTTTGTTAGGATTTGTGATTTTTGTTTTATTTTAGGATTATTATTATAATTTTTTTTTAGGTGTTGTGTTGGGTTTTACTGTACTTATTTGTTTTAGATTTATTTCAATTTGTTGTGTTTTGTTTGTTTTTTGTACTTTGTTTTCCTGTAGGTTCTTTTTGGATTTTTGTTTTTAAGTTTTATTTTTTTATTCTTTTTTTTATTTTACTTTCGATTTTGTTATTGCTTTATTTTTTGTTTAGTGGATTTAGTTTTCTTAAGGTTTCATTTTAGGCTTTGTTCTAGAATTTTTGTTTTGGATTTGTTTGTTTTAGTTTGTGTTTTTTTTTGTGTGTGTGCTTTTGTTATGGATGTCATGTGTTATGGATTTAGATGTGTTTTTTGTTTACGGATCTATCACACACCTGACAATATGTGTTTGGCATGATTTGTTGCTATTTTCAGACCAACAAAAATCTAATTTTCATGTTTTGCACCATGTTGTTTAAATAGCAAGTCCATTTGCGCCACTTGTGGACTCACGGGTGTGCCGATCTAAAAAGGAGGTGTGTTGAGGTGCATTGTTGGCACTTTGCTAGTTTGAGGAACTGAAATGGGCTGCGCCAGTTTTTCAGTTTATTCGTGACCATTTGCATTTCTATAATGTTGTTTTTATTAGTATTATTTATTATATGCATATTTATGTTTGTTTTAATAAAAACTAGTTTAGATTTGTTCACCTGTTGGGTTTTGGAGGCGTTTTGTTTGGATTCAAACCTCCAGTATTATTGTTCATTTATTCGTTATTATTGTTGGAAGTTAGAACTGAATTTAGAAATAGTTAATGAATGTCTTTAGTGGAGTTAGTACAACACCATTTCCTTATCCATGAAAGTAGAGGAGTAAAGAGTAAAAGCATAGTAAAGAGTGTGAATGAAGGAGGTGTTTTGTTTTAGGTTTTGCTTTGGATTTAAATTTTATTTGTTGGGTTTTTGTTTTGGATTTGTTTATTTTAGGATTTTTTTTGTCTAGTGCAAGCACACAGACTGTCATATAATATTTTAGATTAATTTGATTTGGAAGAGAAGATTTTTTTCATACTAAATAACAGTGCGTCAAACTCCACTTGTGATGTGTGTGTGTGTGTGTTTTTTTTTTTTTTTTTTTTTTGATGCAGTGGTTATATTATGCACCATTTCTTTTTGCATTCTTTTTTTGGATGCTAAAATAGGGCATGGGATTCTACCGCGTATCTCTCCATATGGGCGAATCCACTCAGTCTTCCCCATGCTGCTCAGAGGCGCTGATGTTACTGTAAGAAATCAGCATAAGACCCCAACTTGGAGTTTGTCCCACTTTTTTGGGACATCTATTTTCCCTAAGAAACCTGCCCTCTTTATCTTCCCTCTAGACTTGTGTTTGCATTTCCTAACCCATATCCAGGATTGCTATAGAGGTGGGCATATGTATCAGGGTCAACAAGGCACCTGGACAAGATGGATGTCTATGGATGAAAAGCACTCCTAAATAATTTGCGAATCCCTTTCAGAAAGTTACTGCACAATATTTCACATACGGTCATGGCAGATTGGGGTCGACTGTGATGACTGTGTAGCGGGTGCAATTCGGGGGTTTCTGGCTCATTTAAAAAGTGTTTCCCATCTCAGGAGTGTGGTCCACAGAGAAATGGAATTGAAATAGTTTTGCAGTTCTAAAACAGTGCTGAAGTTTAACTTTATCGGGTCCTTTTTTCCCCTCTAAGTTTGTAGTTTGAAAATGAATGCCCGAGGCTCAGAATGAAGAAACGTTACATATGTGTTTAATGTTTTTATTTAAAGGCCACTATGATAAAAGTCATCTTTTTGAAGCTGTTTGAATAGAACTGTGTGTAGGTATAGTGTGCACAAATATTGGGGTG
Source organism: Danio albolineatus (assembly GCA_903798035.1). Taxonomy (NCBI): domain Eukaryota; kingdom Metazoa; phylum Chordata; class Actinopteri; order Cypriniformes; family Danionidae; genus Danio; species Danio albolineatus. The sequence continues at coordinate 1,622,699 of CAIGQQ010034734.1, read as the reverse complement.
ATAAAAACATAATAAGTTTCTTATTTTTAATTTCCTGATGTTAAAATAGAATCTAAACCCCTCCCATTTTGAGGCTCACTGCAACGTTATGTAGGAGTGCGGTTTCCCTGCCCACTGAATTGATTGACAGCCTGTGTATTAACAACGTAGTAACTTGTATTATCATATCAACAAGACCGGAAATGCTCAAAGCAACCAGGATTAAATGATCTGTTCAGCTCTCTCTGATCATTAATCATCATCAAATGTAATCAGGAATGAGTTTTACAAGTTTAACACGTTTTTGTAAAACTGTGCATGTTTGTAATGAATTACAGCGCTTTACTTCAGCTTTACTTATCACCCCAGACACACGTCAGTACAATTATAAAAGAAGACGTTTCAATCCTGGTTTGTAGATGTTAAATCAGGTTTATTTTGTACATTAACGTAGAGTAAATCCATACAGCAGTGGATATCAATGTGTATCTTGTCACATTTGCCATGAAAAAACATGTGTGTCTGTGTGTGCGCGAACTTTGTAACAACATTGTGTGTGACCCATGGAAAGGCTTGAACTCCACAATAAATACAACAAAATAATCATTGGGAAAGTTCTTACTGTATTATTTCTCACCAACGTTGATCATGTCTGTCTGTTATCTGACGCAGCCGAGGTGAAGATTGAGGCACACTCTGACAGGCACTTGTGAATGGTGGGAGGGGGGAGAATTAGCATTAAAGGCACAGGCAACAAAAACAGCTACAATGTGTTCAAAACAGAAAATTCCAAACTTCTGATAGGTATAATAAATAATCTGATGGGTGTTTTGAGCTAAAACATTACAGACACGTTCTGCAGACAAAAAAAAGACTTTTTAAACTATGATTTGCCAATGTAGTAAGAATTAAAAATAAATATAACATTCAGATCAATTAAAAACATTTCATAAAGTATATAAGTACCTTATCCCCTCTACTTTATTTAGTACTTAAACTATTTGTAAATTAAACATTAATCAACTACATTGATTTTTGATGCCCAATAAATCAGTAGTTCTATCAGTTTTGGCCGAATGCTATTTTTATGCCATTGTTTTCAACCTCATAATAAAATTTAATTATTGCCTGGTTAATTATGGTTTTTAAGTTGAGTGATCACTTTAAAAATTGTGTATTTTGACTGATTTTGGGATAAGAAAATTCTAGATATTTTCTTTCTGTTGTCCTAGTTTCAGCAGTTGAAGTTTTAAAATTAAATCATTTGTACAAATCATTTGTTTTTGTTTGTGTTTTCTTTTTGTAATCGGACTCGTTACAAACTCAGTATTTGTAAATTCAGTATTTGTAAAGATCAGTTTCATCCATAGTAAATTTTTCATTTTAATAGTCACCTTGTGTGATTTGGTTTTTAAACATCTAATAGCCATTATAATGTGACCCTTTATTCAAAATTTGTTTGCAAATTATTTTGATGGCCTCCTTTGTTATTTTTGCTAATTGTAAATAATCAGTAGAGTGCATGTAAACGAAGTCGACAGAATAGGGGACCATCAAAATAAGTGTTACTCAGCATTTTCTAATTTATCTGTTAATAGAAGATTAAAAAGAACTGGGGCTGTCCAAAAATTAATCGTGATTAATCACATCCAAAATAAAAGTTTAACATAGTATTTGTGTGTGTACTGTGTATATTTTATTATGAATATATAAATACACACATGTATATACTTGATAAAATGTTGGTTTATATTTAGATATATAAGAAATATATGTGGGTGATACAAATTTTACAATAGAATATGATGTAACTACTTTGATGTAACTTTTTTATATATAGTTTTGGCTTCTATGAATGTGTTTATCACATATACATAATAAATATATATAACACACACACATATTATGTCAAAACAAATTTTTATTTTGGATGTGATTAATCATGATTAATTTTTGGACAGCCCTAAAAAGAACTCATAAACTCGAACTGAATTGAGCTTTATAGTAAGCTTTAATAACAGAGAATCTCTGTCTCTTCTCTTCAGAAATATAGATATCAGGATGAGGACACCACGTCGCCTCCCGAACACAGCTCTCCACACGTCCCAGGAGACTCCCGTCCTCCTGAGCTGGTGCAGGTGTCGGAGAAGAACATCTCCCAGATTGAGAATGTACATGGCTATGTTTCCCATTCACACATTTCTCCAATGAAGGTAAACGCTCTCAGCAATCATTTGGCTCCATGACACATTTCTGTGCTGCATGGCATCTATATTGTGTCTCTGTGCTCTCTGTAAACATGCTTAAATGTTGTGTGTGATAGAATCTCCATCAATGTCATGTTTACACATGCACACTTGTACACACATATACACACACACTAACACACACACACACACGCACACACACAGACACACAGACAAAATATGAATAGAAAATATGAATCTGTGCAACTAATTATTTCTTAGGATAATTTATCAGTCATGATTAATAATCAGAAACTCTAATACTTTTATATATAATTATATATAACCTAATTATATTTATTTATTTATTTATTTATTTATTTATTTTTTAATAAACTGTACATATATTTATTTATTTATTTTTTTCAGTTTAATTCTACCATACTGCCCAGTGTCTGGCAAATAATGAAATCTTAATTGGAAGGCTATAGATATTTTTGTGATGTGTATATATATATAATAGCTCGAGTTTCCAATTGGTACTGGTAGTTGAGAAAAAAACAGGTACAGTATCTTGGGAAAAAAAAAGTTTCAAAACAACAGCAAACTTTATTAACAGTTGCCTATAGCTCATGATTCAAGTGTTTATTTGTGCTGTTGAATTGCTTTCTTGTAAAAATGGTCAAATTATCGACCTTTTCAAGTAATAAATTATATATAGAAATTAGGGCTGTCAAAAAATTAATCGTGATTAATCACATCCAAAATAAAAGTTTTACATAATATTTGTGTGTGTGCTGTGTATATTTTATTATGAATATATAAATACACACATGCAAGTACTTGATAAAATGTTGGTTTATATTTAGATATATAAGAAATATATGTGTATGATACAAATTTTACATTTGAATATGATGTAACTACTTTGATGTAACTTTTTTATATAAAGTTTTGGCTTCTATGAATGTGTCTATCACATATACATAATAAATATATATAACACACACACATATTATGTCAAAACAAACTTTTATTTTGGATGTGATTAATCACGATTAATTCTTGGACAGCCCTAATAGAAATATATATGTAAAATAACAGAAAAAGCCAGTACTGTAAAAAGCAATTAGTTGACTTAAAAAGGGGATTAAACCTGTTGACTTTACTTTAAAAGTAAGTAAACCCTTTGTAACTAAGATCTGTTAAGCTGACTTAACGCAATGTTTATAATTATGCACAAAGTTAAATTTTTAATTAAATGTATGGAGCTATGTTCTCAAAGTCAACTTATCAGTTTAAAAGCATCTGGTTTAATAACTTCGTAAATAAAGTCAACTAATCACTTTGTATGGTGTAATTACCTGGTTATGCATCATAATGATGACCCCCCCACCCTAAAGAGTTTGCTTTTTATTTATGTCTTTTTTTATTGTGTGAAGTTCAGCACAGTGTATAAATCATGACTAGTATGGGAAAACAGGTCAGTAACAACCCTTGAAAAGCAATACAATGTAGCTCAAAAACTAGTGAGTTCCAACCTCCTGAGATTGGCTAGAAATTGAATATATAAACATATCTATTTAATTTATTTCAATGAGACATTTCAAGCTTTTCTCACAAACAAACAAACAAACAAAACGAACAAACAAACAAACAAAAAGATAGATAAAGATCTCTCCATTAAGTGAATGTTAGACTCAAAGCTAAACTTGTGTTAGCAAATGTTGCTAAGCTAATTCCTCAGTACTGTTAACATAAAGTCCACATTTCTGTACATTTTCAACTATAACTACAAAATACTTAGTCTGTTGATGTGCATTATAGTGTAATGTAGAAGATTTGAAGTGTGTGTGTGTGTGTGTCAGATGAAAAGATAGCACCCGCAAGCAAGAAATTAGCAACATGACTCAAAACTGAAATCGGACTTGTGCACAGTTGGCTTTGTTATTGTGGTCATCATTAATGGATTAAAGCTGGTCCACTGAGACTGTTCTGCTGTACAGTGACTCAGTTTTCTGCAGTTGTCGGATGGAGCTCTTAAAATATGGATGCAGAGGGAAACATTTGTCAGAAGGTTAGCCCAGTTATACATTCAGTACCTTATGTCAGCAGTCACGCTAACTCTGAATGATTCTGTTTACTAGATGAACGAGACACCTTTCAGGGTCAAAGCATGTTGTTTTGAAAACATTGATTAACATTTAGCCCACATGATAACTTCTTCACTTTTTTTGGATTCGAGTTTTGCAGAATGGATTTAAAAATGTCAATTGTGTTAAACTGTTCTGGGAATGCTACACTTTTACTGGTAGCTGAAAGCCATATCGGGTTAGGCAGAATATTTAATAAAATATCACATATCGCTACAGTGTCATAACCAGACATGATACAATAAAGCAATAAAAGCTTTTACACTTTTTTAGTCTCTGTTGTCGGGACATTTTTTTGACAGTTTTTATGACCATAGTAAGTCAGAGAATGTGTAATGTTTGTGATTGGTGAAAATATATGTATATCTAATATAGAAAGATTATATTTTTCTTTACAAAATGTATTAGTTTTATTTATTTATTAATGAATGAATGAATGACAGTTGTCATAATTTCAAAGAAATGTCAGTTGTTAAAAAAAAACATTTACTCAAGCACATCACTATAAATGGTTTCCCATTAGTCTCCTCTTACAGTAAATAATGAAGAGAACATAGTAATTAGTAAAATATATTAATATAAATTTTAAAGAATAAAACTAAAAAAATGTTTACACAAAATTGTCAAATCTAGAGAAACGGATCAGTCAACGGATTAAAATGGTCTCTTATTCTTTTCCAGATATTATTATTTTTTTTAATATAAACAGTTGAAGGCAAAATTAGCCCTCCTGTGTTTTTGTTTTACTTTTTTTGTTGTTTTCACTGTGTTTTCTATAATATTTTCTTATTATATCTTCTTATTATATATCTTTATAATATCTTTTCTATATTTTCTTCTTATTTGTTTTATTTCAGCTAAAATAAAAGCAGTTTTTAATTGTTTTAAATAGTTTTAAGGTCAATATTCGTAGCCCTCATAAGCATTTTTTGATTGACTACCGAATAAACCATTGTTATAAAATAACTTGCTAAATTACACCAACTTGCTTGTTTAACCTAGTTAAGCCTTTAAATTAACCAAGCTGAATAATCTTGAAAAATATCCAGTAAAACATTACATACTGTCATCATGGCAAAGATAAAATAATCCAGTTGTTAGAAATGAGTTATTAAAACTATTACGTTTAGAAATCTGTTGAAAAAATATCTCCATTAACCTAATTATAGGGAAAATAATCAAATTTAACAGGTGGGCTAATAATTCTGTATGTATGTATATAAAGCGTTTTAACTATATATAAATATATCTCATTAGAGAAAGAAAGAAATAATTTAATTTTAAAATGACATTTTAATAAAACTTTTCTTTGCAGACCCTTTAATAATAACATACTATTCTGGCTCTGAACTAAATTACAGTTATCCTTCATTATCTATAAACAGAAATGTTGGTACTTTCAGTATAAAATGGTGTAGACAATTTTACATTTAATAGTACTTTTCTGTGCAGGCCTATTAATAATGACCTACTATTGCTCTCAGAACCGTTCTCCCTCTGACAATGACAATTATCCTTCATCCTCCATAAAAAGCAGGTGTTGCAGAGGTTTGTAGATGAACGTGTCTGTTTTAAAAGCCACAGTTCCAGTTCTGATGTTTGAGGAGGAGCAGCATTGGGCTCAGATCACTGGATCTCCCCGCATGCAGACAGAGCCCTGCCTGTCACCTCCCATCAGCCTCAGCTGCGCACACACACACACAAAAACACACTCGCTCTGTCATCACTATGAGCCTGCATTCCTCCTAAATCAGTCCATGTGCTCCAGGCTGATGGTGCGTTTCTGGCTGCTGGCCGAGCTGACGTGCAAACATGAGCTCTGGGAATCAGTCCTTCATGCTACGGACACGCATGTGTGTTTGCTCTTTACAGAAGGAAGCATTTTAGCACCTTGTTTGTTGAACAGTGCTGGATTGTTTGGTTGTGATTTAAGACGGTTATTTTCTTCGTGTTAGCTTGGTGATGTGATGATTTGACCGTTTTTATGGGCATTAGTGATTGCGGTAATCGAGCGCCACCTTGTGGTCATTATTTGTTATGAAAAGATCATTTTAGTTCAAGCTTATTCTTTTTTATGTTATAACAACCGAGCTAAGCTTTATACTCAGGTCAGATATATGAGACTCATTTAAACTGGAGGTAATACACATATTTTAAAATAATTAAATCAAGTAAATCATGCAGAAATTATACATATTGTTTTGTAAATCTGTTCTGGTGATGCTCATGATCCTCAAATCTTATTTTTAACCTTTGTGCCACATTAATGATGCTATTGATACAGTAAAATCAAAATCATATTTAATTATGAGTGGAAAAAATCCAAGCAAACCAAAAAACTCAAAAACAGTTGCTCAGTCTGTTAACAAATTTACAAATTATTTTTCTCTCACAAATTTAGATTTTTTATTCCTATTTTTTAAAATTATTATGATTATTATTATGATTATTATTATTATTATTATTATTAATTAATTTATTTATTGACTTCCTTTTGTTTTAAATGGCATGTTTTTTTTACTTATTCATTCACATATTTATTTCTACATATATTTATTTATGAATTTATTATTAATTGTACTTACTTGTATAGCTGATTAAAACATTTGTAGTTGTGCGAGTGTCTGTGTTAGACCTTTACTTTTCAGGAGTGTACCATGTTTGACTTAAAGCAGATTGTTGAATTATTTAAATCAAATTTGCCATAAATCGGTTTTACACTGTCTCTGGCCCGGCGATGACGTGACTGCCTGCATTCTGCAGCACACGACACATGAACCACATGCCTCTGGTCAGGTTTCTATTTACAGACCCTCTACTGGCAGTCAAGACACAGAGATGCTCCCGTCCACAGTTAAGGATTGTTTAACCTTTCGCTTCAGTGGCACACAGCCGGAGTTCTCCTCCTAAAGCGTGTGCACTTAGTTTAATGTCGCATTAATTTATAGTGGTAGATGTCTGAGATTTAGCGTTTGTTTAACCCGATTATGTGATTGTGTTGATTCGCTGTGTGCTTGGCTGGAGCTGTCGGCACAGATGGAGATGACATCTTGTGGCTCTCCATGTCCCACAGTTGTAGCGTCCTGTGACTGGCCTGCGTTCTGGTAAAGGCCTACAGTGATATCAGTGCTGAAGCACAGCAAATCTCTGCTGGGGTATTTTTATCAGGAGGAATAAATAGTGTTTGTTAACACAAGGGTTGCAGTAATAAAAGTGGGTCATTGTGGTAGATTGCATATATTTGGAATACTGAGGGATAAATTTCAATTTTTACATAAAAATTTGGGTACTGTGTATATTTATTATGCAAACCCCAACTTTGTGCACTAGTTCAGCACTAGTTCCATAACTTGGATACAGTACATGGAAAGTGTATTTTATTTAATGTAAGTACAACAGCTGCTACATTGTGATATTTAATGTGATATATTCCTTTGTATCATGGACACCTTAAAATAGTGTTAGCATTTAACACTGTGTAATATGACAACTTAGAAAAATTGGAAGCTTTTTTTTCTTTTAGAATATTTTTGGTGAATTAAATGTCTAAGAGAAAAGTATTTGTTTAGAAAAAAATAAATAATTTGCAACATCTCTGGAAACGGAGATTTCTAGCATATTTTTGGAATTATTTAAAAGAATCGTGTGTGTGTGTGTGTTTTTTTTTCTTTTTCTACTGTGAAACAGCATTGGTAATACTATACACAGGGTTCATACGGTCATGAGAAACCTGGAACAGTCATGGAATTTTGACATGGCATTTTCCAGACCTGGAAAAGTTTTGAAAAAACTGAAAAACTGAAAAAGTTTTGGAAAAGTCATGGAAATTAGTTAAACAATTATCTGTATACTTTCTGTCTATGGTCAAACACATGCTCTCATGTTATTAGTGGTGTGTGAGCATTATCTGAATAAATTTTACATAGAAATAAAGATGAATTTAAACTAAATGTTGCATGTTTTATAATATGCTCTAATAACTTTTAACATGCATTGTTTTTATTATTTACCACGTGTACACTGACATTACATGAAACATTAGGTCATAAAAATTTACCTGAACGTCCTGGAAAAGTCTTGGAATTTTAATAGTAAATATGTGTATGACCCCTGTTTATACTAACTTCAAATACTAATGCAATTCAACCAGGCCTTCATGGCCTGCTACTCTTTGACCATGCCTTTGTCATGAATCATTTAAATACAGGATATTGTGGTGATGCTTTGTTACTTTAACCCAAACCCAATGTTGGTTTAATTAAATTAAATTTTAATTATTTGTTTAACCCTTGGGTTGGCTTGGGTTTGTCCATATTGGACCCGACATTGTGTTAAAACAACCCAGCGTTTTTGTTATAGTAAGAAGAAAATTCAAGATTGCGATCAATGGAGTTTGGGTGCACTGGATTCAGAGAAAAACATCCTTTGCAGACTTTGTTTTGATTCTCTGCAGATATTCTAAACAAGGACATTTAAAATGCAAAAAGCACAATATGACCCCTCTAAATTCTGATCATAAAAATGGCTGCTGTGAAAATTAGGCCTAATATTCATAAAAACAAACACGTAATGGACTAGAATTGTGAATTCTGCTGAATGTTTGTGTTGATTTGGTGCGATTGTAGGATTTATGAATTTAGTGACACAGGTTCATTGGAAATACATGTTTCAGTCTACATATTTGTGAGAGCACAACAAAAAAAGCAATACTGTACGTTTGACTGCAGTTTCTTGGTAAAATGAGCACTGCAGGGCAGTTTAACACTAACAGCTTGTGTTCATTTCTACATTAATAAAATTTGCAAAGACATGTTGTTAATGAATAAAGTATTAGTTTTGTGCAATCTTTGCACAACACCAAAAACAAAAAACAAAACAGTGTCTACACTCTCAGAAATAAAGGTACAGGAGCTGTCACTGGGGCAATACCTTTTCAAAAGGTGCATATTTGTACCTGAAGGGTTCATAATGGTACCTCAAAGGTACATTTGGGCACTAATATGCACCTTTTAGGCACCACTGTGGACCCTTTGGGTGCAAATATGTATCTTTTCAAAAGGTACTGCCCCAGTAACAGCTTCTGTACCTTTATTTCTGAGAGCGTATGATTTGTAATCCAATACATTTGCCTCACCTACCCATCTCCATATAGACAACTTTTCCAGCACGATCAGTTTGCTCATGGTGTTGTACTTGTGATGTAGAGTACTCGAGCTTTTGTCTGGTGAAGCAGGGTTCCACAAAAGAGGTGCAAGCAAAATCAAATTAAGGTACAACTATGTTTTCGCAGTTCAGTTTTCTCTTCTATCTACTATTGGCTGGGTTTAGATCAGTGGTTTGTGCATGTGTAAGAAGTATGTGTTTCTAAAACAACAAAATATACCCTTAGTAAAAAATGTAATTTTCGTAACTATGTTGACAGCGCCCTCTAGTGAATCCGTCATCTGAAGCGTGCAGTGAAACGTTCCCACAGCAATGTATTTTACTTTTGTTTTAAACATTTAAAATGTTATTTTTTTCAGTCTCAAATTTAGATCCCAATTATTCTCATTAATTTAAATCAAACATCAACTCCAGGGAACACACATTTGATGAATTACCATCTAGTTTGATACACAGCTGACACACACGATCATATTATGGCCCATCTGTCCAATCATTCTCAAATGTCTTCGTGAAAATGGAAATGGCAATTCACCTGCTGTCTTCTGCCACACAACCTCAAGTGTGTGCCTTTTATGAGTGTCTGCAGTTCATCATGATGATCCGTGGCTTTTACAAGAGTGTTTTCTATGTGTTCTGCATATATACGATCATCATTATGAAGTTATGAGTGACTAGTTCAGTCATTGCACTGAACTCACCTCATACTGTCCATTCTTTCTTTCTTTTTTCTTTATTCCTCATTTTTTTTATGCTTGTTCAGTAAAGTTGTCGTGTGTCAGTATCTGCATGGGTTTCAGTGAAGGGCACGATGCTTTCACACACTTTAGTTCTACTCTAAAGCTGCTTGTGGGCACGATGTTTCATGTGTATGTGTGTGCGTGTTTTTCTATGAGTGTGTGTTTTGGAAGTCATGTTTATTACCTGAGTTGCGTGCCCCTCTTCAGGTAGAGTCTCTGGAGTGTGTTTATGACGGCCCGTCGACATTAGGAGGTGAGGAGGTTCCAGCCCCCGCCTTTGCTACACTTTACTCGCAAAGTGACATACTGATACAGGTAAACCAGTGCCATCCTATGCTCTTCATTTATGTTTCATTTAGATGGATGATGAATCACTGAAAATCCTCAAATACACTTTAACAAATGATAAGATACCTTACTGAAAGTGTGTCAGCCCATGGCCTTAAAATTGACAAGTTAACTTCAAGGAACGCTCCCCTTTTTAAAAGAAAAAAACTGAATGAAGCACTTTTTAGCTTAGCTTAAAAAAAACATAAATCATTTAATCAGATTAGACCATTAGCATCCCTCTCAAAATGTACAAATTTTAAGAGGTTAGATATAGGAAACATTATTTAAAGCTAGTCTAATATGTTGTTACATTCATTGGTGTAGTCCTAAAAAAAAGGTGGTGTACTAATTCCCACCCAACCCAAATTTTAAATAAAAGTAGGCAAAGAAACAACGAAAGTCAATGTTTATTTGATTAATTTGCAATATATTTAGCATCAGTTACCTGCAACTACTGACTCCCATAAGAAAAAAACAAATACTATTCATTCATTCATTTTCTTGTCGGCTTAGTCCCTTTATTAATCCGGGGTCGCCACAGCGGAATCAACCGCCAACTTATCCAGCATTTGTTTTACGCAGCGGATGCCCTTCCAGCCACAACCCATCTCTGGGAAACATCCATACACACACATTCTCACTCACACACTCTGGACAATTTAGCCTACCCAATTCACCTGTACCACATGTCTTTGGACTTGTGGGGGAAACCGGAGCACCCGGAGGAAACCCACGCAACTACGGGGAGAACATGCAAACTCCACACAGAAATGCCAACTGACCCAGCCGGGGCTCGAACCAGCGACCTTCTTGCTGTGAGGCGAACGTGCAACTAACTACGCCACCGTGGCGCCAAACTAATACTATATAAAGTCAATTTTTACAAGTTTCCAGTTTTCTTCAAAATATCTTCTTTTGTGTGAAGAAAAAAAGACAAACCTGTTTGTAACAAGTCAAGGTTGAACAAATGATGACAATTTTCATTTTTTGGGTAAACTATCCATTTTAAAAGGAAGGTTTATCATCACCTGTATGTATATATGTGTATCCTTACCATTTGACATTTTATACTGCTTGAATAGGATTAAATGAGTAAAATAGTTTTTACAGTAGGTCTATTACCATTAAAACACAGAATCTGTTCATTTTTATAATGTAAATATACTATTAAGACACAAAAAGGGTCCTTTTTTACAGTAGGTATACTATTAAAACAGAATGTGTTCACTTTTTTTACTGTAGGTATACTATTAAAACACAGAAAATTTCACTTTTTTTATGGTTGGTATACCCTTGAAAATACAGAAAATAAACATTTTTAATATAAAAAAAAACTATATGTATAGAAGTTTACCTGTCAAAAAAATTTTATTTTTAGTTTTTAAAAAAAAAATTATGAGGGCACACTGTCAAATAACACAAGTTTTCTGTTGTTAATTTATGGTAAAAAGTCTATGTAATGAGCTGCCAGTAAATTTTCCCATTTTTTTCACGGAATTTTTTAGTGTATGCAATGATTAATGCTTAGCTAATAGAGCCTGCAGCAGACCCGGAGATATGCTGAATATATTACGCTGTGGTAAAACCCAACTGTTTAACTGTTTAATGGTGCAAGTTTAACAAAAATGCATTAATTGCAACTATGCAAGTAAAAAAAAAGGTATATAGTTAAAGTGGACGTGAATACAGTTAAATTAGGGAAGTCTAATCAGCAAAACAAGTGAATATATCGAGGGTATACGCAATTATTGGTCCTCAGAAGTCGCAATACCCAAACAGCTCGTGGAAAATAGTAGGCATACAGAGTATACATGTGTATAGCCCCGACTAAACCACTGGTTACGTTGTTTACTAAGACCGACATCGAAAATGACAAGTTGCTATTTTCTAGGCCGATATAGCTTTAGAAACTACTCTCATTCCAGCATAATAATAAAGGAACTTTTCTGCATTATGGCTGCAGCAGGCACACAATGATATTGTTTAGCACCTGAAATAGTCCCTAACTAGGTAACAGTGTTGTGTGATAGCATTGTGCCTGCTACAGCCACGGTAAGGCAGCACAGTTCCTTTATTATTACACAAGAATGAGAGGATAGTTCCTAGACATATCGCCTTAGAAATCGAAACTTAGAACACAGTAAGTCACAGAAGAGTCAAGATTTAAAAAGGAAAATTATCAAATTTTGAGTGAGATGCTAATGATCTAATACAATCCAACTATTTATGCCAAGTTAAACTTTTAAAGATTAGCTCTATGAATTTAGAAATGTCTTTAGAATCTCGTAAAATGAGCCTATTTCAGAAAAAGAGTGGAGTGTTTCTTTAAAAAAGGTGAGTAAAAAACTGTTAAAAAAACTGTTCATTTTTGCACAGTTCATACTTAATCATTTTAACACAATAGGTTTACTCAGTTTTTCATCGTAAAACCAACTAATATCTTTTTACAGTATAAAGGGACAAAAGAGACTTATGGTTTAGAAAAGTGGCAGTTTTGTTGACCTTGTTATGACCGCAAACATGTGTAAACCTAATGTATGACATGTCTGCTGTAGCTATATTACTGTATATTACTTTTCTCGGTTGGTGTTTAAAGCAAGTTGTTAAAATTGGCCTACCTCATTTATCCAGGTTTTTGGCCAATACTATTATTATTTCTACTACTAAAAGCCATATGAAGGTATTTACATTTATGCAGTTTGCAGATGCTGAACAAATGTATACTGTATGCATTAGCATGGTACTCAAAACCACAATATTGGTGCTGGTAGTGGCATGATCTAGTCTTCCAAAACAAACACAACTAAAACATTTAAAAAAATATATGAAAGAAAAACGTTATTTGCTAGTTTATAATATTCATAATTATTTAGAAAAGAAAATTAAAAGAAAATTGTTTAATAGAAATTTTAAAATCATGTTCTCACATTAATTTGTTTGTGTCAATTTTTTTATTTTATTTTATTTTATTTTATTTTATTTTATTTTATTTTATTTTATTTTATTTTATTTTATTTTATTTTATTTTATTTTATTTTATTTTATTTTATTTTATTTTATTGTTGGTTGTTGAAGTTTGCTTTGTAAACACTAGGTGGCAGTGATGTCACAGTGCAAGAAGACATGTAAGTGGCTTTTAACTAAGGCTTTTAGGCAGTTACAGAAAAGCTATGAAAGCATTCAATTACCAGACTTCTGTCTGACTTTTATCATGCAAGACCCACCACCTATCCTAATTTTCACACATTAATGTCTTTGCAGAAATGTATTGCATTAAGTGCAATATGCTAGGAATTTCAGTTCACAAGGACTTTAAATATTTCTCTTTAAATACTCTGCCATACAGTATATATGTAACCTGGAGCCAATTCTTGTGAAATCTCATGAAAACTTTATTATAAGAAATATATATATTTTGGATATTTTGGTAATACGTTTTGAGTGACATCAGAACACAGTTATTTATTTACAGATTTATTTTTTGTCAGTGTGAAATGTTTGTTGCCAGTATAACCCTAAATGTTTTTGAAGGAAATGATCACATGGGTTTGTTAGGGTTTTGTTTTGTTTTCTCTTGAAAAGATATGGCTGTCTGACTAAATGGTCTTTTCCCAGTGTCTGGGTCAAGGAGTAGTAAATAATTCATGTTTAAACAGTCTGACTTGTTGCATAGCTGTTCTAACTAACCATATTCACCAGCAGGTCAAATCATTTGGTGGTGAAATGGTCAAATCAGCCTTTTGAAGCCAAATAATATTATTATACGGTTTCAGAGATTCTGATAAAATAATTGATTCTATATGTTCTACACCATAAATATCTATCTTTATATA
>CAIGQQ010034734.1:1585083-1607915 GCA_903798035.1 Danio albolineatus | reverse complement strand
ATATAGAAGCATCCATTAAGCTGTTTTGTTTTAAGGAAAAGCTTTGGCATATTTGTATTTTCAAGACGTAGCCTGCAATCTTTGTCTCTATTGTTGATGCATTCGGAGAGTTGTTTCATGTTCACTGAACAGAATGTCAGATTGCCCTTTTAAATTGGGCATTTGGTGTTTATAAGGTTTGTGGCAACAAACAATGTTCTGGGGGAGGTTGTGAAACAGGACACCGCTTCGTCTTTATATTAACAGGCCTGCAGACTTTTACACAAACAGATGGTGCTGACTGAGAGCCTACTTTATACTTCAACTTGGATGTTTAATACACAAGTTGTATTGTACCGAAATGTGGATCTTCTAAAATGCGATTTATTTATTGATATATCTTATTATTAGCGTGACTATACATTACCTTTTAAGTGAAGTTTTTATTCAAAACCTGGCTACATTTCTTTGATTTAGTAAAATGAATCTTTTTGGTTTTATATTAATCATTTATTTTTTAGAATCACAATCATTCATCAATTATTAAAATAAACTGATTTAGTGCTTGAGTCATTTATTATTATTGATATTTTTTCATAAATCTCAAAGTAGACAGGTCAAAATAACATGTATTTGAAATAAATAATAAAAAATTATATAGTTAATAATAGTGAAGAAACATTTACTATTACTTCTGATTAATTTAGTACATCCTTCCTGAATTTCTTAATTGAAAAGTATTGGAAACTGTTAGAGCTTTGTTCTAGATGTTTGTGTGTGTTCAGTGTTGTTGTGTCAGCCATCTGTCATTATATATAAAGTGCCTGTCTGGCTGACATTCAGAATCTAAATTTAACCTGGAAAAGGTTCAAAACTTCAATATTTTAGTATTTAGAAAACCTTAGAAGTGTAAATCAGCAGTGCCTAATTGAATCTTTTTCAATATTTGTCTTGCTTTCCACCATATAGGCTATACACCAGTATATTCTCTAAGATTTCACTTGGTTTTTAAAGGATTAATTCACCCAAAAAGACATTTTCCTACTCTCATCATTGTCCCTGTTATTTTTGTGACAAAAGCTGTGTACAGATTCATAAACATTTCTCCTTTTATGTGCCACTGATAAAGTAATGCTAGGTTTTGCTAGACTTGATGTTGAGTAAATAATGGCAGAGTTTTTATTTTTGCTTGAACTAATCTTTTCAAATTCTCTGGTCTCGGGCTTTTTTTCCCATCTTCGTATTGTGTCGGTGTCTTTAGTGCTTTTCATCAGCAGTGGAGAGTAATGCAGTAATGTGGCTGGAGCCGCAGGGCAGTAAGTGCATTAGTTTTGTCCAGCCGTATAAAGTAATGGGAGCTGGAGGTGGAGGCGTTTCTGCCTCACTCTGCCTTGAATTCTAATAAGGTGCTTTTCTGACTCAGGTACAATCACTAATTTGTTTTAGCCTGTAGCCTCTTTGGGGACAAGTGGATCTGTGGTGGGGTACTAAGTGTACCGTGAGCACGAAGACTTCAAATCCCATGTGTTACCAAATAAAGCGACGCATAAGCACCGTTGATAAGGAGACCAAATGGCCACACGCTAGAAGTCACTCAGATACCACTTGGTATTTCCTAAGAGAGGTGTGCCAATTATTTTTTACATTTTATTTCACTTATTTAACCAAGGTCTACTTATGGTATAATGTCAGTTGCTGAAAAAAAAACTGCATAATTTATGTTTAAGTGAACCTTTTGGTTTGGTTTTCATTACTTAATGCTTGTGACGTCACACCACTGAAGATTCAGAGCTAGCTGTCTTGTCATAGTTTAGTTTTTTGTAAACTAGATTCTTAGGCAGAACAGGAAGCTTTTACTGCTGATAAATATGCTATGAATGCTAAAAATATTTTGCCTCATGCCTTGTGGATTAAACGTGTTTTTTTCTATTACTTTATAGCCACATGCACACTGTAACTTTATTAGGTTTTAGTTCTTATCACTGTTCTGTAGATGTATGGTTCAGTTAATTACAGCATTAACAAAAATTCTGTGTATATGTACAGAACTTAAAGGTCCCATGAAATTGAAATACCGTTTTTTAGATATTAGCATTAGTATCTAAGTTTTAAGGTTGTCTTGTGCTCCAAAACAGTGACAAAATTCTCAATTAGAAGATATAAATCTGATATAAACATCCAAAGCTTGTAGTTTGTCACTTCTGATGGATCAATAATTGTTTTGACATCACAAAGTCATCAAATCTTCTGACCAATCAACTGCTCTGTAGTATCTGACACGCATCGCCCCCTTCAAGTCGCTTTTCATCTCACTGTAAAACCCAAAAAGTTAAGGTAACTCAAACCATTTGAGGAAACCGATTGCAACGAACCATTTAAGTTAAGAAACTAATCCTAATGAGTACTTTGAACTTAATCTATTTGAGTAAATGAATCAATTTGAGCACAGTAAAACTCAATGAAGAGAACTCAAACCAACTTAGTACTTTAAAACATAATAAGTTAAGGCAACTAAAACCGTTTAAAGAAACCGATTGCTGCAAACTGTTGGAGTTATAAAAAAACTAATCTATATGAGTACTGTGAACTTACTCTATTTAAGTTAAAGTAATGAGGTATTTAATTAACTCATTACCTTCAACACTGAGTTCAAATGAGAAGAATTAACGTTCTGTAAATTTTGAGTTAACTACACTAATTTCATTTGATGATAAAGTTGACTGTTGGGTTTTACAGTGTGCTTTTCATTTGATGTGCTTGATCTCAACCACTCTCACTGACAGCAGTAATAAAAGCAAAATTCTATTGGAAGAAGCTACTATACTGTAGTTCTCACCCTGTCTTCATGCTTCAGTTAAGTTTACATCAAATTTGAAAAGTAAAAAATGCTCAAAAGAGTTGCCAGATCTTGGTGTAAAAATACAAATAAAAACAAGTTCCTTAATAGAGACAATATAGTCCCAAATATTATTTTAGAAATATAAAACCTTAGAAAATAGCCACATACCCACACCAACTATTAAACTGGATTGATTTAGCCCAAAGATATTTATTAAACATTGCTTATAACAGGTGGATATGGCAACACGTTAAGAGCATTGATTGATGAAAAGCTTTCCAGACATATACAAAACACGAAACCTCTGTTGATAGGGGTTTAGTTAAAAGTCTTTGCTTGCTGTAATATTACTTTGGTCAAAAATAGCAGATACCAAATGTCCAAGATGGCAGAATGCTGCCATGGTTACTGCACTTTCAGTCTTCGCATCTTCAGGAGTTGTTTCTCTAAATAACACACAGTGCTCCAAAGTTCAGGGTTGAAAAAAAAACTGTTTGTTTAATTTACCATGTTATTGTACTCTTATCAGAATTTGGGCATTTTGTTGAAAAGTAGTTGAAAAAAAGTAACCTTATAAAAACTGCAATGAATATTACGAGCATCTAAACACTGTACACAGTAACTGAAATGGCTGGAATGTTACTATTACTACCATTGAATGGCTTACTAGTGAAAAGGATTAAAAAGCAACTGCCAACACAATTTGTGTGTTCTTGTACCGCAGTACTAACTTTGAATACATTGTTTTGACTTTCTTTATAGCAGAGATACCCAAACTAGAGCCCATGGGCAAAACTGTAACACGCAATATATGGACCAGTATTTAAATTTGCTGTTAGGATTGGTTGTAGTTTTAAACAATCAGTGTTCGGAGATAAGTATGTTTGACTACAAATGTAGCTTTTTCTAATGTTATCTGAGCATTAGAAATATCAACATTTGTGAGACAGATCATCATTTCTGTTTCCAGTTTGAAACATATAAAGTGTTTTTGAGAGCTGTATTTTTCTCAAATCAACCATGCCTGGAGGCATTGCAAATACGGCTACTGGGTGAATAATCTTTGGCCCTGTCAAATTACCTTTATTTCTATAGGGCTTAATACAATGTAAATTGTGTCGAAGACATAAAAAATGGATGAACAGCAAAAGGATAAAAATTAATAACAGTATTTCACATGGTGGGACAAACTGTGTTGAGCATATCAGGCTGGTAGAAGTGCAGTGGAAGAATGCTAGTGTTGGTCTAGTTGACCACTTGATTTGAAGCGATCCACCAATTGATAGAAACTGAGAAATCAGGCTCAGTTCCCCTTTAACCAAATGGAAAAGAGGAAGATCTGCAGAAAGGCTGAAGAAGGGCCATTAGGCAGCGTCTAGTCTTGTTTGGTGTGTTCCACACATTACCTCTCATCAGGCTCTTGATTGTGGAAGTTTGCCCTATTCAGCATGTAGAATCAGCTTCGACTGTTTGTGAAAGACAATGCTTTGATTGGATGTTCAGGTACAAATTAAAGCACGCACAAGAACAACAACTTGAATTGACGAAATTAAGTAAACCACCCAGATCGAGAGGGAACACCGAGAAGCCAGGTATCATTTTGTCAACATTTTTTTTTTAATATGCTAACAATATAGATTTTCAGGCTCATTTGCATGAGGAAATCCCTATGTGGTGAACAAGAACTGTGAAAATTGTATGTAAACGCAGCTTCCTTACCAGAATGTATGTGTGCAGCACTAGTTCAGATTTTTCTTTTGTGGTGTGACAATACAGATACTGCCATATTTCGGTGTGGAAAGATTCATTGTTTCATGTAGGCACAGAATGTGTATTGTCATTTCAGTTAGCTGTTGTGTGTTTGGTGACAGGACGCAGCTACAGCAATAACACAGTCAACTTTCGCAGTTATCAGTCCTTTGATGTTGACAGTGTCTTAAAAACGAACTAAACTTGTGGCTGCCATTTTCACTTAATACACACAAAGACGAGCTCCACAGTCGACTTCTACATACTTGAACAGGGGGACTCAGGCCCCGTTTACTCGAATGCGTTTTCGTTTTAAATTGCATAAGTTTTGCTACGCTTACACCAGCCGCCCACACTACGCCGGAGTTTTCGAGCCCCGAAACGCTGGAGAAATGCTGGAGAGGCCATTTTCATTCTAAAACGCTACTGCTCCGTCTCAGTGTGGATGGGATAAATTGGAGACATCTGAAAACGGAGGCGTGGCTGCTGGACACAGAAATGGGAGGGTTGTTTGCACTATTGTCCGTTTTAGGCGCTATTGTGCAGTTAAACTCTGCCTTTTTTACTACAACAGCTGCATAAATTCACAAGACGCAAGCTATTGTTCGAGCACTCGCTAATCGCTCGTGTTTCAAGCGGCGTAAGCCCTATTTAGAACGCCGGTTTTGGGTTACACCGGGAAGAACCAGCGAGACATATGCTTCCTGTTTATACTTGAACGCGCATGCCCAGAGTGCGCGAATGGTCACGTGATATATGTTGTTTGTGGAGTAGTGTGGACGGAGATATGTTCAGAAACGCTAAGGTGAAACGCTAGTGTGGACACGGATCATTTTCATGCTAAAACGCCGTTTTAAAACTAAAACGCACTAGTGTAAACGGGGCCTCATTAGAAGAAGAAGAAGGATTTGAGGGTTTAGTGTGTGATTTGGGACAGGACCTTTTTTACCTCGAAAGTTACTTTGATTAGTCAAATGTCTTAATAGCTTAAGAAGTTGGAAAATATTGCTTGCTAGTCCTTGTTACATAGTCCTTGCTAGTCCCCCACTACACCACCGTGAGACCCCAAGTAAATATTGTTTTCCTTATTGAGTCCTAAGATGAAGTGTAAGTGTTTGGTGTGCATAGAGTGTTTCTACATGTGGATGATCCAAGCTATTGTTGTTCCAGCCACATTCTGATCGTACTTTCGTACCGTGTTGCACTCCCATCATTGGTTTTCTATGAGCCACTTCTTCCTCTGTGCCTGTCTGAAACCCTTCGTTAGTTTAGCTGAGAGCAAAGAGGAGAAATGCAGGGGAGGAGGGGGAGAGAGAGACAGCATTCCTGAAAAATGAGCTGTGTCATTCTTGGGGAATCTTACAGACCTCAGTTTAGAGTCCCGAAGCACCAGCCGTCCCCTTACATCCAGCATGCAGGTGCACGTGTTCATCCGTCAAGCACCGTGGAGGTCTCCAGCTCTCTTTCTCACGATCCTGTCTTTCGTGCGCTGCATCATGGGATCACCTTGACGCAGCTCCTGGGGGCGGGTGGAGATTTGGGATCAGAGCTGAGGATCACTCCGCTGTATCCGGTGGTCTGTCAAACCCCGAATGCCACGCTGTGCTGGGTTTCACCTCAGGACACGTAAGTGACATGCTGGCCTCCGTTTGGTATGCCAAAAAGATGGGAAGACGTCTGATCCGAAGCATCAGGAGGACCAAGAGATTGCATCTGCAGTTGCTGGTGGGTGACAGTTTGCTTTGTTTATGTGAAGCCGAGTTGAGGAATGCGTGCCTACAGGACGCGTTTGCTCCAGACAGAGTGACTTTGAGCTGCGCATGTAAATCACAGTACAGATGTGTAGGAGAGGAGGAGGAAAATCAAACATCCTCCTTTCTTTAGAAATGCACACAAACCGGGTTTTACAGGTGTTTTTATAGTTTTTAGAAGTTCTGTTTTCTTTCATTTGTTTCATTTTTTAACATTCTTAATATTTGGACAGTTCGGTTTTCACATTGTTTTGCAGTTTCTTGTTTTTTTATAAGTTTTCCCATATTTGTTTTGTTGGTTTTGCCTGTTATTTACTAACCCATGTAAATGCACATGGTGGAGGGATTTTTTTAATGCTTTTGCATTCGCTCACAGAAGTATTGCATTATTCTAATGCTTTCAAAAGCTCTGAAATGTTTTTTTCTCACCGCTCAATGTTTTACAAGAGAACAATGTTTATTTTGTCTGTTTGTCACTTGCAAAAAACTAGAAACAAGAAACCAAGTTTCTTTAAGGGTTCTGTAGTTTTGTTTGGTTTGGTTTTGTTTGGTTTGGTTTGGTTTGGTTTGGTTCGGTTTGGTTCGTTTTTTTTGTTTGTTTGGTTTTTTGTTTTGTTTTATGTTTTGTTTTGTTTTGTGTTTAGTTTTATATTTTGTGTTAATCCTTTAAGTGATTTATTCAGTTCATTCTTTTGAAGCGATTTTAGTAACATTTTACTATAAGGTTTATTAGTTAATGCATTTACTAACATGAACTAAACAAGACTTGTACAGCATTTATTAATCATAATTGAACATTTACTAATGCATTATTAACATCCAAGTCCATGCTTGTTAACATTAGTTAGTGCACCGTTAACATGAACTATGAACAACTGTATTTTCATTAACTAAAGTTAACTAACATGAACAAA
Organism: Danio albolineatus; assembly: GCA_903798035.1. Classification (NCBI taxonomy): domain Eukaryota; kingdom Metazoa; phylum Chordata; class Actinopteri; order Cypriniformes; family Danionidae; genus Danio; species Danio albolineatus. The sequence goes on along the minus strand of CAIGQQ010034734.1, from coordinate 1,600,683 downwards.
TACTGTATTAAATGTATTGTTCATTGTTTGTTCATGTTAGTAAATGCATTATTTAACACTAACTAATAAACCTTATTGTAAAGTGTGACCGTGATTTTTAACACAGTTAATCCCAATACAACTTTAGAGTTTTATCAAAAATAAACAGTACAATCTTATTATAATCTACTGTGTATCTCCAGTATACTTTTTCTAACCATGAAATTGACCATAGAAGCAGGCATAGTGTTAAGCACAAACAAACACACACAGGCACACTTTGAGAGCTCTTTTTTGGTTTTAATAATTCTTTTTACACACTAGATTTAGAGTTTTTCTTGTCACAGTGTGTCTTTCTGGACTTCATGTTTTTTTATGTTTTATCTAGTTTTTAGAAATGTTGGTCTTTACTATCAGTATATCTCTTTATGTCTCTTTCAAATTAACAATTTTTGTACTTAAAAAAAGATTGTAGGTTGCATTTGTAAAACAACACACAGTTGCATGCTTTTTCATGCTGCTACAGAATTGTTCTCTTATCTTCAAAACCCATAAAATGATCATTTACCCAACATGTTCATTTTCTTTACAGTTATTATATCCTTTACAGTTATGCTGTTGTAACGCAATGTATTTTCTTTTATTCCATAAAATGCGAAAGGTGAAAATATGCTGAATGCAGCTGTAAGTTATTCATAAAGTCATGCTCATTTATATTGATTTGAGTAAAAGCAAATGTAACAGTAACCTTAAATCACTTTAAAACCCACTCATTCTTCGTTTTAATCTATTGCAATATAAAAGAACAAAAATAAATAAATAAATAAATAAGTAAATAAATAAGTAAATAAATAAATAAATAAATTAATATATGAATATATAAATAAAAGTATAGTGTGATAAAACAGTAAGTATTGTGAGTAAATCAAGACAGCATTTTCATTACTGTATTTATTCTTTTCTGTTAAATGATTGTTGAATACTTTTTTTTAGTATAAGCCAAGGTATCAAATTGTTCTTAATATAATCATTTCAGTATAGATCTTTTTAAACATATATTAGTGTTGCCATTACAAATATCAATACAAAGATCCCTTCTGTTACAAGCAATATGAATAGATGAATATTTAAAGCTCATTACATGCCTTTTCTCCATAAATCCCAGTGTGTTTCCTATCATTAGATATGCTGCATTTTAAGTCTCTCAGCGGCTCTGCATTTTCATACCTTTTTAGTAATCATGTCTCTGTGAGCATGAATGGAACAATTTACTGCGTAGATGATAATGGAACAATCATGCGGTGTCTGGCGATGGAAGATATGCATGTCACACATGTAGAGTAGCTCCGCATGCCATTTTTATTGTCACCTCGAGTGTCTCTGAAATAGCTGCTCGTCTCTTTGCGTGTTTACTGCTGAAATTCATTTGGCCTCGAGACTGAGAGCTTGAGAAAGAGGCAGGGGATGCTCTGAAGGCTTTTGTCCTTGTATTGTGCTATCGATTGATTGGCCGTAATGCTGGCGGTTCGGGGAAAAGAAGAGAGAACAGCTGAGAGTCTGTGAGGTGATAAACACAAGAGACAGATGTTTATTAGAATGGAGAGGCAGCTATAAAATGAGCCAAAGTATTTCAGCAAGCATGTCTGTTTTTGTGTGTGTGTTTGTGTGTGTGGTAATGCTGGGAGAAAAATCTGCGTATTTATTTTTGTTTTGTTTTGTTTGGTTTTGTTTTTTGTTTTGTTTTGTTTTGTTTTGTTTTGTTTTGTTTTGTTTTGTTTTGTTAAACATACATCCATGTTGCTATTCTAACAAAAATATGTGCTGTTATCATGATATATTGTGGATGGTTTTCTTGTGATATATTGCTAATATCGGGATTTATCATTATCGGGGGCAAAATATCATGATAATATCGTATCGTATTACTGTACCTGAATATCTGACTACCTTTTTCACTTTTATCTTATTTATTTATGCTTGCATTTTCTTTGATTCACTCCTCTGTAAGTTTATCCCAATCAATCTATGTTAATGATTTCAGTCCAAAAAGAGCTATTCAAGTCATCTGCCAAAATTGTATTCTTGTCGCAATATAAATCGCAGAAGAATAAAATATCACAATGTCAGATTTTTTTCAATATCGTGCAGCCCTTTTTGTTTTGTTTTGTTTTGAAACGACTGCCATTTCAGGAATTCCTGTTTTTATATCTATATATATATTTATTTAATTGTTGTTTTCTGGGCTTTGTAGCTGTTTGGTTTTGTTTGAATGTTTCTCCTTACTTATTGGATTTTGTAGGTGTTTTTTTTAATCACTATGTGTCTTTCAGGGCTTCAGGTGGTTTGTTATGTTTTGTTTTGCAATTTAGTTTAATCTTTTTTCTAGTTTAATATCAGAGTTGGGATGCATCAGAGATATTGTAATGCATTTCTTTAGAAAATAATACATTACAATATTGAGTTACTCACCAAAAAAGTTGCTTTTTATGGTAAGTAATGTGACACCTTACTTTTGCGTTGCTTTTTAATACCTGTCTGAGACTTGATCTCTTTCAGAACTTGTTTTTTTCTTTCCTTTTTATTAGAGGAGCTCTGCAATTAATAGTGCACTGTAAAACCTACAACTACATTTACCTTAAAAAAAATATATATATATATATATATATATATATATATTTTAGGGTAATGTTATCTGAGAACTTCCTGACCCCAGAGCTATATTTGCAGTATATACGAATTATTGAAAGTTTAAAGCAATGTGTTTGCTACATTTGTACTATTTGTCTTAGGTAAAATCACTATCCATTGAGACAATCCCCTTTTCCTTTTCGTTCAAAGTAACGAACGCATTCTTTCATTGACTGCATGATTCATTGTGACTACTTTAATTTTAATTCAGCCATTTTATTTATAAAAGCTTATTAATTATTAATTAATTTTCAAAAAAAGTAACTTAAATACTATTACTTATTTTTTAAAAGTAATGTGTTACTTTACTCATTATTAGAAAAGTACTAATATTACGTAACTTGCATTGTAATTTGTTACCCCCAACACACATCGATAAGAAAATATTTGCATACAGTATATTTATGCATTGTTGTGATAGCTAATGCAAATACTAATAATAACATATGACAGCTTAGTCTAAAGTGTTGCCATTACATTTATTTAAATATTAGTAATTTATAAATAATTAATTAAACTCATCGAGCTGAGCATTTGTTTTTATTTTATTTTATTGATTTTTTGTGTGTGTGTGTGTGTCTTTCAGGGCTTCAAGTGTTTTATTTAATAATTTTAGTTTCTGCTCGTTTTTTTAGGAACTCAGTAGATTTATTATATTTTAATTTTTGGTCTGTGCCTATGTTTATAAAAAGTACTATTTGCTGTACATGTACTGTATAAGCACATAAAATGTTTTTTGAGTGTGATATCTTTACATTAAAACATTTATTACATTTATATTAAATCCATTAATTAAATTAGAAAATGCATTAGAGTATATAGCATTTTCACTCGTGGCATTCATTAACCTTTGTTCCTTAAAATTCGAAACAATTGAGGGCATCCACCTGATGGTCCATAAAAAAAGAAAACATACATTTTATTTATCCATGGGGACATGAATATAGATTTTGTTGTAAACTCTTTTCACTTGAGCCTTCAAGAATCCTAGCAACAACAAGCATCCTAGCAACTGGCGACATCCCAGAATACTGCAGCAAGTTTTGCACAAACAAACACCCCTACATTTTTGTCTACAAGATGCAATTAAATGATGACTGATATCAAAATATATACATCTCTTGTCGCAATGATTTTATGCATCCTTTTTTCCCTATTCTATTATCTTCCACTGCATAATACAGTCTGCCGAATCCATAATCCTTCCTGTGTTGTAGTCTTTGGCTCTACAGGGACAAATATGAGCTGTAGAGTAATTAAATGATCACGCCTCTCTCTACATGTCATAGGCTGAGCGGAACATGTTGTGTTGAAACATTGACGCTCTGTTCTGGCAGTCACAGAAGTGCAATATCAATCCTCTGTCTATCTGACAACCAGCTCGTATTTTCTTCCAAATGTGATTTGCTTCATCAGTAGTGCAATAAAGCCTCATGCAAATTTGCTTCTACATTAGATAGTAAGTGATGAGTTTAGCATACAAATGTCATGAAGATTGACAGTAAAAAAGACATTTTATTTAAATTATTACAACATTGGAAATGTGTTTCGCAATAAGATTTCATTTGTTTATATTAAAGGGGACTTATGCACTTTTATTAGCGGTTTAAACACAGTTGTGTGGCAACAGTGTGTGATGATAGCCAAAAAAACACAATGCTTCATAAAAACAGTTTGTAGAATCACTTCGATCGACATTCCTACTTTGTACATGTCATTGGAGGGTAGAAAGTCCCACCCACTGTCCTTCATTAGCATAGACAGCCCTAAGTAAGAAGCAGCTGTCCACCATTAGAGTTTTGAATCAGCCTCTGTGGTGACGCTGCGTTTATCATCTTTTCAAAAGAGGGCTGGGAATACATTTAAATTTGAATTTAAAGCGACAGTCACTTAAATGGCACAATTTGATTTAAAGCCTAAAAGGGGCAGTTTCAAGGAGTTATTAAAAAAATATTGTGTGTTATTGCCAGCTTAAACTTAGTGTACACACGTGAGACTTAGTTGACATGTTGTAAAAAGGGTTATGGTAGGTCCTCTTTAAAGGGCATGTATGATGACAATCATGTTGTAGGAGAACTAATGTTTCCACAGTCATATTGGGGTGATATAAAGACAATAAGTCTGTTATTTAAAAAATAATAATTCACTCACATTAGGATAGGATCCAAAACCTTCCCACCGCAATGTGACGTAGGGGTGTGGTTTCCCCGCTCACCGAATTGATTGAGAGCCCCGTATTAACTTGTCTCTGTAGTAACACGTACATATAATCATATCCACAAGAAAGGACGTGTGCAACCATGATTAAAAGATCTGTTCAGCTGTCTGTGATCATCAATTATTATCAAATGTGATCAGGAATGAGTTTTACAAATTTAACACATTTTCAAAACAGTGCATGTTTGCAATGCATTACAGCGATTTTACCGTATTTAGTTTATCACCACAGTCAGTACAATTATAAAAGAAGACGCATCAATCCCAGTTTGTGGACATTTATTTTGTACATTAACATAAAGTATATCTATACATAAGTTTATATTAACATGTATCCTGTCACATTTGTGTGCAAAAACAGTGCAAAGTTAAAAGCCGCGCTCTGTGTGTGTGTGCGTGTGTGTGTGCCTGTGTGTGTGTGCGCGTACATTGTAACGACATTATGTGCGACTTGTTGGGGAAAGATTTGAATTACCACCACAACAAATACATCTTTAGGGAAAGTTCTTACTGTAGTATTTCTCACAAACGTTACGTAAGATCTGTGTCCTTCATGTCTGTCACTGTGCTGTTTATCTGACACAGCCGAGGTGGAAATTGACAGGCATGTGGGAACGGTGGGTGGGAAGAACAAGCATTAAAGGCACAGGCAACAAAAACAACAACATTGTGTTCAGTGCAGAAAATTCCAAACTTCTGAAAGGTATAATAAACAATCTGATGGGTGTTTTGAGCTGAACCTTTACAGACACATTCTGGAGACACAAAAGACTTATCTGAAATCTTGAAAAAAAGGGTAAAATGGGTGCCTTTAATATATCTGTTTTATTAGTTAAAGGTAAAATTATTAGCTCTCCTGTAATTTATTTATTTATTTTTTTCCAAAATGTCCAGGGTGACGTTTAACAGAGCAAGGAACATTTAACTGTATTTCCTATTATAGTTTTCATCTGGAGCAAGTCTTTTTTTAGCTGGATTGTTGTGATAGCTAATGCATACCAATTTTAACATATAAAATCTTATTCTAAAGAGTTGCCATTACATTTATTTAAATATTAGTATTTTATAAATAAATTATCATTAAGACTGCGTGTCCACCAAAATATTTTTTCTCGAGCTGAGCGTTTGTTTTCTGTTGTTGTCAAGGGTATCGCAGCATTTTTTTTGAGCGCCTGCAGCATAGCGAGGCGGTCAGCGTTGAGCGCTCGTCATTTTTACTGACGTTGCAAATTATTAAAAAGTAAACAAATAAATAAACAAATAAAAAGCAGTGCCCATCAGTGTCACTTTTTAGCTAGCTGTACAAGCAAAGTGGAGGAGGGGTGGGAGAATATCATTTAACTGTCAACAAATAATCTTCTAAAGACTTTCAACTTGTAATGGTAGTGCAGGGATACTCTGTAACGTAGCAACTGCCTGAAAAAATGCTCACAGCTGAGCATTTTTAGAACAGTCCTTGCATTTCTGCACCACTAAAAATGCTTTGGACATGTATTTAATAATACAACATGATAAAATGTTAATAATACCTTTTTATTAATATTTTAAATAACGATACTTTTTCATTAATACTCATGAATGTATGAACTTGTTCTAAAATGCTAAAATGGACTTTAATTGGATTGACAAATTGATATTGGGTAGATGGAATTTATTAACATAATTAGCTACATTTATTTGTCCTCATAGCTATGTTTGATTATTGCTACTTTTCCCTTTTGCATTCAACATTGTTTGTCCCTGCACACCTGTGACCCAATTTGGGGTGGTGGCCCTCCAGTAGTGAAATATGTGTCTAGACTGATTAGAGTTGCAGTAAGGTTTAGAAAAAGCTTGTAGTCTTCCAAATTGTCACGTCCAGCTGTTTATTTTGAACACTTCTACACAGCAAATTTGCCAGTGTACATTTTACAACACAGGTGTTAAATTTAACACTTGTCTGGTGTCTATATGCGTCCCACCAGCCAAGTGTCCAGGTTACACTTTCAAAAGTGTTAAATATATACACCTCTGCAGTGTAAACCATATACACCTGGTGTAAAATGTACACTGGCAAATTTGCTGTGTACAATTTCAAATTCACAATTTAGCAAAAAATACTGTGAAATACAATTATATCAGTAATTTTACCGAACACAGGAATGTCATCTTTCAAATTTTAACAATTAACATGGATTTTAACACTATAACACTACAGGGGCTTACACCAGAAATTCAACACCTCACAATTCGCTGTGTATGGAATCAGAGAACAATTTGATTTGGAGCACAGTATCGTTTACCACTGTACGAGTATCCGCTTGTTAAGTGGTGACGAATTGGTGACGTATGGAATACTGTTTCCAGGTCCAAGCCGCTACTCATTTGAATGGAGAAAATGTTCGTTTGTGACCCCTTTTTAGTCCCATCACACATTAAAGTGAATTGTATATAAAATCATGGTGTACACGGCAGCCTCTGGGCTTGCTGCATCACAAATACCAAAATTTTTACAATTTATAAAAAATTAATCACTTTCTGCCCATCAGAAATTAGGCATGGATATATATAATGCAAACGTGATTTTCGAAAGTATTACAACGCTTTTTGTCAACGTTTATTATTACCATTTGATAAGTCGCCCCATACAGTCTAATAGAGCGATTGGACCCGCAAGTCCCTTCGCGTGACGTCACACTTAACAAGCAGATAGAGTATAGAGTCTTAAGCAGCTGTGACGATGGGGGTCTGGATTTTACAGGTGTCCATTAAATCGGTAAGCCATGGTGAGGGGTCTACAGCAACACTCATGAAAAATAAATGCAGTGTTTTTATTTAATCGCTGGTGAATTATTGATACACTTCAATATTTAGAAGGTCAAATTAAAATGAGAATGCTAGCAAACATGTCTTGGGGCAGTGTCTCAAGACAGTAATCTGTGTGTATACAGTGCGTCATTGATGGGTTTTATAGATTTTTTCCTAAAGAAATACATTTGTTTACAGCATTTTAGTACAGTGTTATGATTAAATTTGTGTGATTTTTCATTTTTATTTAGAAAAATATCCAATAGATGATGTCTTGTACTTTTACTATAAGCAGTTCCTTTTATTCGATCAGCCTTTTTGCCATTATTACCCTTGAACAACAAAAGACCATCACGGTTTTGATTGTTTGTTTGATTCCCTTCTTGTGCTAATTTGAAAATTGCCAGTATCGCTGAAGACGTTTTCCCAGTATCTTGGATCAGATGCTGTGCGGTAATAGGCCCGTTGCATGTGGTTCTTTAATTTCTATTAAAGCCCTGCAAATATAAGCTCTTTAGGTGGAGGAGAAGGCAGGGCTCGGGCTCTGTGGGGTTGCTTGCTTTATTTGATGTGGAAGCTGTTGCCATGGTTTTGGTCCTGGGGGAAAAGAAGCACAAGCTGTGACAATGTCTGTTACCTCATTTGACACCTGTGGCACACCTTGGATAGTTTTTAACCGCACGGAGCCGCCGTCAATAGGTTTGACTGCAGATCGTTGCTGTGGTGGAGATCTGCAGGAATTCTAGTCTTATTAACAAAGAAGAGGTTATTTTTGCAATCGCTTTCTCTTTTTTTTTTCTGCCTGTGAAGGCTCAGCCTTTTGTCTCCCCCTCACTGAATCATATGTGTGTGGAAAGAGACTGCAGCGAGCGTGTGAAAGCCGATCTGTGTCAGAAGGAGCATCCAGACAGCATGGAATCCTCATCCTCTTCTGAACGCGCAGTGCATGCTTGCTTCCTGGATTTACCTTTACCTCTGAATCTCATTGGATCTATGCCTCGCTTTCCCATTCGGAGCCGTGAGTATGTTTGCTTGCACAAAGTTTTATAATCATTAGGTAATCGTATCTTTTCCGACAATGAAGCTTTTAGCCTAAAGTGCAAGGAGGAGGGAAAAATCAATAGCTTGGCTGAAATAGTTTCTGTGGCTCCGCTAGCTCTAATGATCAGCCGGAGAACTGGAGTCCTCTGAGTGTGGCCATGCCTAAGAAGAAAAGGACTACGACAACACCAATCATTTCTTTTTTGTCAGGGTACCACCCTGAATGCCAGCATCTATATTTAATGTGCACTGCAAGGCTTTGTTTTGCTTTTAAGAAAGCAATGTGATTGATACCTGCTTGTGGACGATCTTGTAGCCCCAGTCCATTTAGATTAAGAATCCCAGGAGAACTGTGGGCTTTCCGCTGCAACACTTGCCAGTTAATTGAAGCCATTTCCTGCTTCTCCAGGCTCTTAGGTTCTCCCCCATGCACAGAGAGCTCCCCGGTCCTTCATTGATCCTCTCTCAGGTCTCAGCTTGTCTGGAGCTGGAGTCACAGCAGTGCTCGTGGGCAGCAGCGCGATCACCTCCTCCCTTCTCGCTGCCCACTCCACCTTCCAGCATGAGGCTGCTGCACACTTGATCTCCCAGCTGGTGAGGACAGGAAGGTTTGGAGTTGGCTTACGGATGGATTTTGGGCTGTCGGCTCCGACTTCACGCTTTCATTGTTTTGTGGTGGGATCGCTGAGAGGATGCTGTAACCTCATCCAGGTGCACCCTCCCTCTTCTGCCACACTTCCACTTTCCGAACTGCCTCGGCACTTGACAGCTGTTGCTGCTCTGTCCTGTTCCCAAGGGCTGCGATGAACTACATCTTCGGGAACAACACGCTGTACCCTCGAGGCGGTCGGTCCAACACCGCATCCGGCCATGCCACCCCAGGGTCCAAACAGAGGCAGTGGGCCAAGCGGAGCTCCAGTGAGGAACTGCCTTCGTCTTCCTCTCGCTGGCAGCAGCTTCTGGCCTTCTTCACCAGACGCGGTGCCTTCAGCGACTGTATCACAGCAGGAGCGACCCAGGTAACTTTTCCTCTTCACACCTGCTGAATGGGATGCACGAGTACTTGAGCCAAGTGTGGGGAAACCTCACTGTTAACTAGTTGAACTTTTCAGGAATGCATGTTTTAGGCGTTCAGGGTCGAGCTGATTGAAGCAAAGCTTTCAACACATCTTAATCCTTTCACAATTGCATGCGCCACATATTTGCTTAGTTTGTCCTTTCATTGTTTGCGAAGGGAATAGCATATTGTGATACATTACCTGCAGAGATGTTGACTGGAAATGGAGATTTGGTTTCCTAAGAATAAAGTTCCAATATTCTGCCCTTTCAGTAGAAAAAAGTTGTTGTTGTAGGCTAAGGATGGTATCAGATTTTGTTGTTGCGATTAAATTGCTGAATCATTTATCACAATATACGGTATTATCACGATGGTGACCAAAGCTTCAAAAAAGTTGCTTTGAAATGTATAATGACAAAAGGCTTGTTTGCTTTGTGTACATGTTCAGAGTAATCAAATGTTTACATCTAATTTAATTGCAAAAGGATGATTATTAGTTTAAATACAACATTTTATTAGTCATATCCTTAATAAAACTGTTACAATACTGTAATTTTATATGATAATGGGCATTAACTAAGAGATAAAAACCAGCTAAGATTGATATAAGCTTGGTAATTCACTTTTGTTAACTTTTTGAGCCTTATTGCAGTATTAACTTACAAATGCCCTATAATTAGTCACAGAAATTTAAATTGGTATTTCAGCATGTAGTATGCCAGATGTGAAATTAACTATTAAGCTGACCAGTTCAGTCTCCAAGCATTTAGTACTGTGATGAACACCACTGCAAATACACTATAATAAAAAGCACTATCATAAAATCACAATGTTTTGAAGTGCCCTCAATATCAATATTGTGCATGTTCATTATTATGATATGTTAAACTTATTGTATATGAGCATATGTCTAGTTTGTTGGGTTGTGTGGAGCTTGTTTGGAGTGACACAGCTTTCAATACTTTATTGCTTAACCGTTTCATAATATTCTTATGTTTGCAGCCTCTATCATTTTGTCATAACATATTACATTATTATGGCTAGCACACACCACGGCATGCTTACAGATAAAGCTACTTAGGTGTTCAATTAATTATATTTGCTTCTTGTAAACTATACAGTGAAGGCCCGTTTAATTGAGAGTTACAATAGATAATCGCATTGGACAGCTGAAGTGTCTGCTTCCCATAGGTTGAGGAAAGCACTCAGTTGGTGAATGATGGTACTCTTGGATCTAATCATGTGAAGCGGTTAAGTCAAAGTGGTTCAGGTTCTTCATTCCTGCCGGTAGTGACCTAAGGGGGCAGACCAAAAAATAAAGCAGTTGGTCAGGTACAGTACTGTAGACTGGTTCTGGTCCCAAGGACAAATGGTCACTCATTGTTTCACACTGGGGTCATGCCCTGGAATGAAAGCAGGACAAATAAAAGCTGCAACAAAGGGCTTTGCAGCCAGTCCTTTTATTCCCGCCATTGACTCTGTTACCACACTGTGATAACTTCATCTCTTTTTCATGAATGTTTTTAAAAGGCCAAACTGGCGATTCTCGCCAAGGATAACTACATAATTGTGCTTTTACAGAGTGATATACAGTAGTCTGGAAATATTTGGAGTGCTTTAAACTTTCAGCTCATAATTCACGGTAGGATCTGTGTGTTGGCTAGCTTTTAGAAGCATGTACTCATTGACAGTACACACTGTCTGAACTAAAAACAAATAGATAATTGATGATTGAAGCTGGATTTAGTTAGGCTATCTGTGGATAATCAAATAGTGTTGTTTGAATATAAAATACTGAATCTGGCACACTATGAAAATTGGATATGAATTAATATAAAGGCAATAAACGCAGAGAAGATACAGATACCATGGATTTGTGATGCAACCCAATGCAACTCACTAAATCTTTGCAAAGTTGGACTGGCATTATGAACACTTGAAACTTTTTAGGAATGTATTATTGCTGCTGTTGTAGTTTAAACACCATCATCTGTTTCTAAACACTTTTCTGTAGTAGTTCTTTTCTGAGTACTTGTTGACTTTGATTTGTGATTAACTGTGAATCAAGATTAGAGCTTATTAACTAATCGTGCCTCTCCTTGCTTTTGTACAGATTAAATAAACTAAGAATATTTGTTTTACAGTTGACTTACATCGTTAAAATGCAGACATTCTAATCTTCAGGTTTCAGGTTTGTGTGAGAAGCATTCGCCAAGTTACAGTTCATTTTCTGATGCATTTCACATTGAATTTTAATGAGACTGCATGATGGCAGACACACTTCTTTTTAAATTTAATAAATCACAAAAAGCATTTTGTTTTTATTATGGGTGCACAAAAATAATAAAAACACTTTACTGTTTTAAATATGAACAACACTTGTCTGTATGACAAAAATAGACAGAGACTACTTTTGCTGTGACTTAAAAAGAGGGCTCATGTCTCTTGTGACCACAGAGAGTTTTTTTTATATTTTATTTATAACAGTTCTTGTGAGCACAAAACAGAACAAAATCATGGTAATTTATAATAAAATAAAAATAAAAAAAATATATACAAATGGTAACACCCCCCCCCCCCACCCCCCTCACAAAAAAGGTCAAAGTTAATTAATTAAAAACAATAATAATTACAAAAAACATTCACTATATAGAGTAAACACTGTAATACACACCATTACATTTTACTTGGTCAAACTCAAAACATTGAAATTGGAGTGGAAAGTTAAGAGTAAAATTGTCCATGAATCATTAGTGCCCTCTTTTCAACTCTTAATAAGATAAGCAAGGTAAAGGGCCCCAAATTCTTTAGAAGCATCTGCACTAGCAAAACAAATTCTTTCAAGCTTAAGAGCAGCAACTGTTTCAGTCAACCATTTATGAAAAGTAGGTGGTAAAGTGGACTTCCAATCAATCAAGATCAGCCACCACCATACCAAACACAATAGACATTTGCTAATTATGTGACCAGGGTCAGAGAATAAGGCTAATTCAATATCTGGACTAATGTTTTCTCCTAAAACATTTGAATAAAACTGAAAAGTATTCTTCCAAAACACAGAGATCTCAGGGAAAAACCAAAAAGTGTGAGCAAACGTTCTCTCTGAACTCTTGCATCTGTCAATTAATGCAGAAACTTAAGGGAATTTTTTTTATTAAGTTTAGTTCTGGTATAATGTTGCCTATGTACCACTTTAAACTAAGTTGTAATCTTGCGTTGATGGAGCAGGTATGAATTCGCTTCAGGCCCTCTTCCCAGGTATCATTTGAAATGTTAATTCTAACATCCTCTGACTGACCACAAAGAGTTAAATACCCGTGCCATGTTCCAACGTCAGACCAAAAGAAAGTTTGTTATTGATTATTGGATAATAATCTTCACCTCCATTGGCCCCTTACACTGCTGTGACCAAATTATTGAATTAGGGAGTTGAGTGCACACTAATTCTTGCTTTTTTATTTTTCTTTTGGTAAATTTGAAGCTTCACTTCTGTTTGTTTATGTCTTGGCATGCCAGGATATTATTTATAAATCCACCTTTTATGTTTCATGGTCAAAATGGGCATCGTTTTGGAGAGTAAATAATGACAGAAGTTTAATTTTTGGGTGACTCAACCTAGCTGAAAGTTGACAGGCAGGGATTCGTCTGATATTTTATCATGGTCTGATTTAAGTTTATTTGGCTTTCCTTGCATTAAAATACAGAAATGTCACACTAGAAGTTGTCTGTTTGTTTTTTGCTGTTTGTATGATATATGGCATCTTCAGTCAGTGTTAACCATATTTATATATCACAGCTCACTGTAACAAATACTTCCATGTAATATAATAAAGCAATTTAGCTTCACCTTGATCTCAATGGAATGGAGAAAACTATTGCAAAGACTCCAAGGTAATCTGAAGCCATTGGCTGCTAGATTTATGGACTATTTGAAGTCATGGATCCACTTAATGAGAACGCAAATACATGCAGATCTGTGGTTTGCATCAAAAATTATTTATTAGCATGAAACTTATCTTACACTAAAGGAGGGAAATTATTTTACAGGAAAAAATGCTAAGAACTTGATCTATTTTTTTCCCCCCACAAAAGCTTGAGGGAGACTGGAAGAGAATGGCATCTGAAGAAAGTAGCATGTTCTTTGGGTCATTTCGTTTTTGTTGCAGTTCTTACATGTCTGGGTTGCTTTTTTTATCATTTAGTTTCTGAAGCATTAATTGAAAAGAACGTGTGTTAGAGTAGTTTTACAGACTGCCTATTGTTGATCTGGTGTAATGGTTTCGTATTACGCGTATGTGTGCTTACAATGGCATTGCAAAGACTTATTCCACTCCCTCTTTCTCTCTATTTTATTTTATTTTTTACAATAAATGAATACTAGCAGCACTTGTTTATATAAAATCTGTGTAAAATTTCATAATTAGTTCAAAATATTTGCATATTTCTTTAGTGACTTCTGTAATCTGTAGTGTGTTTTGTGATGGTAGAAAGTTCTTTTGACCGCTTTCCTGATTCATTGGTGGGTACATGTATGGGCTTTTTCTGCTGTTTTATGGAATTTATAAGTTTGCATCATTTACATAAGAAAATGAAATGCACATATACTGTAATAAATTGAGATGCTGATGTACTGTACAGAGCTGTAGGAAATCAGCAGGAAAAGGGCGAAGTGACATGTAAACAGCCTATTGCTCTCTGTCGTTTATGAACACAAATCTTCAAATCTGGAATGTTCTGAATTTCACATGTACAAGTGTAAGATTGTCGAAATAGAAAGAACCTTTTCGCTTGATGACAGCGCTGATTATTATAACCAATCGCACAATTTTCTGTTGAACCAAGGGCCAATCAAATTGGTTTACAGATGCATGTGTATGTAGTCGCAGATTTCTCTACCCTTGAGAATTCATAAATGAAAAAATGAAACAAAACAAAAAATACAAAGTGCAGAAGAGACTCAATTTTAATGTTGTGTGCTTGTGTGTGTAGAAATCTTTAAGCAAGAATAAAGACTAGGTTAAATCTTTTGCCCAACCCCAATTCTAATTTGCACCCCTTCCCCTTGGCCCTTGAAACAAAGTGTGAAGGGGAAGGGCTTCAAAATGTACCACTAAGAAATGGGACAGCACTACAACACCTGCACACGTCATCATATGTCATCGCGATCTCTTGTTTCATATGAGATTGACGATGGCGACTGCTGCAATAATTCCAGTTGCGTTATTTTTGGGGATTTATCTTCAGGAAATCACTGAAGGCAACGATATCATGTTATCATAACAATATGATGCGGCATTAAGCTCATAACTGTACTGTGCATTTACACCCTGCCCATATTCATCTACGTAAACACAAAAACACCGTTAACATTATAGCAGGCACTATAAAAACATTGACAGAATGTTGTGGGACTGCTATACAGGAGTTATTATTATGGATTTTATATTGTGAAATTTAGCGTTTTTTATTTTAGTGTTTAGGGGTAGGGGTAAGGGGTAAGGGGAAGGTAGGGGTAGAATTGGGATTGGGCCTTAGTGTGAGTATCTTACAGCACAAAAAGAATGTCTTTTAGTTTGTCTAAATTAAAAGTAGTTTTTTAATTTTTTAAACATTTTTAAAGGTCAAATATGACCCCTTAATAATTTTTTTTCTCGATTGGCTAAACAAGCCACTGTTGTACAATGATTTGCTTAATTAACCTAACTTGCCTTGTTAACCTAATTATCCTAGCTAAGCCTTTAAATTTAAGCAAAATTGAAAAATAGCTAGTAAAATATTATGTAATATCACCATGGAAAAGATTAAATAAATTAGTTATTGGAAAGCAGTTA
>CAIGQQ010034734.1:1564294-1579190 GCA_903798035.1 Danio albolineatus | reverse complement strand
TTATTATTATTATTATTATTATTATTATTATTATTATTATTATTATTCATTCATTCATTCATTTTCTTTTCGGCTTAGTCCCTTTATTAACCCGGGGTCGCCACAGCGAAATGAACCGCCAACTTATCCAGCATCTGTTCTACGCAGCGGATGCCCTTCCAGCTGCAACCCATCTCTGGGAAACATTCACACACACTCATTCACAGTCATACACTACAGAAAATTTAGCCTACCCAATTCACCTGTACCACATGTCTTTGGACTTGTGGGGGAAACCGGAGCACCCGGAGGAAACCACGCAACCATGGGGAGAACATGCAAACTCCACACAGAAATGCCAACTGACCCAGCCAAGGCTCAAACCAGCGACCTTCTTGCTGTGAGGCGAACGTGCTACTCACTATGCCACCGTGGTGCCCTATTATTATTATTATTAGATCATATAAATTTTACCGCTACTACTATTACAGCTACAACTGCCACTACTACTACTGATACTCAAAAAGTAGTTCTATAATACTACTACTATCGATACTTCTGATAATAATAATAATAGAAAATAATATTAATAATAATAGAAGAAGAAGATGAAGAAGAAGCATATACTAGTAATAATACACTGACAGATTGCGCAGTGGACTTGCAAAAATGGTGGCAGTTTTCTTCAGTTCTCTTTTCACAGGCTAGTAGCAAATTGTTTTTAATAGGCAGAGGAGTGTTTTAATGGCTTCGCAAAGTGTGAGAGAGGAAAGTGTCAAATTGTAGGCATCAGATTTACTGCATGTTGTGGTTCTCTTGACAGTCTTTCAATGTAACTGAAAACTGCAGTGACTGTGATTGTTTGTGCTATCTTCAGCGGTGGTTTAGAATGTGTCGAAACGTGCTTGCTTCCTTTAATTTCAGATACATTTATAGCTCTATAGTGGTTTTATATCGCATTATATAAAGATGTGAAAGCTTTTCATTGACTTCTGTTTGATGGCATGTTGTGGAGGCCTATTGATTAAATCTAACGTATCCATCTGGTCATACATACACAAAAGGAGTCAAATTCCACGTTCGTTGAGTTTTCAGTGAGCATTAGTTTGTGAATGAGACAGAAGCAGGCCGCCGTGACGTCCGTCCAGATCCCGTGTCAGTGAAAGATCGCTCTGGCAATCCAATGAACAGCCGTCTTTATTGATTAGACTGTTCAGGGGGAAATGCAAGCTTGTAACGTAAGCTGTTGACCCAAGTCTTGCCTTTGGCTAAACATGAACACTGTAGACTTCAGCTGGGTTTTCAGACTCGAAGATATGCTTTAGGATTAATGGTTCAGAGTTTGCATTAACATGTTTGTCATTTCCTCTGATTTAGACTTGTGATTCAGTTCAATCTCAGTGATGTTTTAGTTTAACTATCAATTCACACCATTTACTATTGGCTTGCCTGCCTATTATTAAGATATAAACTGTTTATAAGCACTAATAAAGTATGATCTAATTGTGCATCCCTATAGCCAATACCTAAACCCAACTACTACATTACTAATAATTAATAAGCAGCTGATTAGTAATTTTTGAGCTAAAAGTCTTAGTTGATGTTTCGTCAATAGCAAGAATTTTACAAGTATGAGCTTAATTTCTGTCAATGAGTCTCTTTTAAATGTATTGGTAACTTGTTTTGGGTCAGACTTTATAATTAGGTTTTATTAGTTATTGTCAATGTATTTACATAAATGATCTAATTATGAACAATACATGTGTGGCATTTATTAATCACAGTTCTAATACATAGTTCACTAATGCATTATTCAAATCCAAATTCATGCTTGTTAACATTAGTTACTGCACTGTGAGTCAACATTAACTATCAATGAGCAGCTGTATTTCCATTAACTAATGTTAACAAATATAACTGAATACAGTGATACATGTATTGTTCATTGTTTGTTTATGTTAGTAAATACATTACTACTGGCTTATTGTAAAAAATGTCAACGCACATCATGTTACAGTAAACTTATAGTACTACATTGTTAACAAGCCTTAGCTTTCAGAACATTCTCGGAATGAGTATCACCATATGAAGAATTAAATAACATTTTTGTACATTGACAGGAGGTCACAATAGTTATTTGATTTTGTGGGGTATACCTATTGTAGATGTGTTTCCACAAAACACCAAGTAACAGCCACTTCAACACAGTCTAGGATTTTTAAAACTGTTTTTAAACATACTTTAGCATTTATTCACAGACAAAAAAAAATTAAGATACTTATTATTGGTAAGATATTTCTTTCTGGATTATTGTGTATGGGGGACATGTTTTTTTTCTTTGGTTCATTAAACAAGTGTTGCAAGTTTAAAATTACTAATTAAAAGTTTAACATGTTAGGCTTTTAGTATGATTTGTATCTACTTTTCAAATCACACATATCTAGTGTGTATTAGAAGTTAGAAGGGCTGTGCAATTAATTGCAATCACAAAATAATCTAAATCGTGTAAGGCTGCAATTTTATCTATTAATTTATTTAGATTTTAGTTCACGTTCTTGTGCGCATAATTTTAATATGTTAACTAATCTGAGCTGACGCTGCACACTGGGCAATTACAGTTAAGCTGAGCCGGAGAAAGATGTTAACCAATTTGTCATGTTGTCTGTTTTAAGACCGTTTATTACAGTTTTATTTTTGAAGCAGTTAGTGCTACTCTGTACAGTATGTGTTTAACTAGAGTTGAGGTTAGTTAATGTTCATTTATTTTATGTTGTCTGTTTTAAATTTCACTAAAGTTTTAATTATTAAACTGAATACTATGTTATTTCATTGTGAAATGTTTTGTTATGCACTTCTTGTGCACTGAATACATTGAGAATGTGTGTATGTAGCTTGTTTGAAAAAGCAAAAACAGTTGTCAAAATCAAAATAAAATTGCAATTGCAATATTCGTTGCAAAAATCGCAATATGACTATTTTTTTCCATATTTCACAGCCCTAATTAGAAGTAATTAATATAATTCACCTTTACTTTTGCATACTTAATATTTTTCATATTTTAGGCATTACTATGTAGGTATTGTCTGATCATTTTTATGTGTTTTTCTTTGTATGTGATTTTGGCATTTTATGAATTGCTGTATTCACTATGTACAGTTCTAAACTTACATAAATCTTACATAGTTATAAAAATACTTAGAGACTTTTGAATTTGTTGTTTCTTTAAAAAAATAATCAATTAGGAACCATAAACTAGCGTTAAGGGAACATTGCATGTTTGCTTGACACATACTGTTAATAACTGTAAATTTAGCATTTTTGCAAGTCCATGCAATTGCTAATTAATATTATTCAACCCCGTGCATGATAATTGGACATATGCCAACATGGAAACTGCAGGCATAAAAAAATATGTATTGCCTCATTGTTATCATTGTTTTTTTTGTTCGAATATTGTGGCATTTCTTCCCTTTAACTTGATTTAAATTGTTTTATGCATTAGTGGTCTTCTGATAACATACTAATTAGCCGACTGTATGGCGCCACTCAGAGGACTGAATATCTCCCTGTTGATGTGTGTAGTGTGTGGCCTTGTTTGTTTTCCTGCAACCTGAGCATGTCTGTGTGTATGGAGCCATCTGCTGTACAGCGGGAGGTGCGTCTGTGGATTTCATATGACACTAATCAATATGACCACTAACCTGAGAATGTATTGTGTGTAGCACATCAGATCATTTTATAAATCATTTCTTTTTATTATCTCTTTGAAAGGGTTAATTTTTTTTTCGTACCCGTACACTAAGCAAACACACCTTTATCAAATTCAGATATAAGCATTTATGATATTAATACTTTTTAATAATCATAATAATAATAGTAGCATTCTATTAAGTCAATAATGTTGTATAACAGGATTAAATGGTACAGAATATTGTATAATATATATAAGTAAAAAATAAAAATCACAATAATCAAGGTTATATTACACGATCAATATATAATGTTGATCATTGAAAAAGTATGAATGTCTTTATTAAAAATACAATATTTGAACTATGTTATTGCTACATTTTGAAATCATTTTCAGCATTATCTTATTGAGAATCTAATTAAATTTAAGCTAGGTGTTTTAATTGACCCCTTCAGATCAAAATACCCAGTTATTGTATTATGCATTTATTTTAATAAAAAAATTGTATTTAATTTGTAATTTAATTTTTATTTAATTAGATTTTTTTTAATTGGATTTTTTTATTTTAATTTATTTTAATTTAATGCAACATCATTTACATTGTTGCAATATACAAGGTCTTTACATTAACATTACAAGCACGCAACATGCATAGTAGCCTGCAGTTTTGCAAATGGCAAAATTATTAATACAGAATTTATTTAGGTTAAATTGTATTTTTTAGAATTATGAAAAATTATATATAAATATATATTTTATATATATGGTTTTCTTTCTCTTTCTTTCTTTCTTTCTTTCTTTCTTTCTTTCTTTCTTTCTTTCTTTCTTTCTTTCTTTCTTTCTTTCTTTCTTTCTTTCTTCATTTATCTCTCTCTCTCCAAAGATGTGCATACTTTAATTTAGCAAGCACTTATTAAACTGATCTAATATGATAGTGAAGATATAAATAAATTCCTATTAATGTCCATTCTTTGGTGGCATGCTTTCAAAAGCCTCAGGCAAGCTTTGCTTTCCCTTGCATTGCCTCCTCGTCTTCCTCCCTCTTCCTCACCCACAGCCCCATAAGAAACAGGACAGGGGACATTAAAAGGTGCAGTCAACAGGAAACGGCACATTCACTACAGTCCAATCCCAATGCAGAAGTGCCTCTCTCATCACAGTCCACACACTCTTCAGGCCCCGAAGCGTCCGTTCATTTAATTGGACAATGAAAACGACATGTAGAATCACTGCACTAATGATAATAGGATCGAGGAGGATAATCTTTGATTAAATTTCATTAGAAATTACTTAAATAATAAAAAAACTCTATTCAAACAAAAGGCATATCATTTGACTCCAGGTTCAACACTGTTCAATACTGTACTGTACTAGATTATCTACAATGAGTTCAATTTCAGTTCATTTTTGTTTCCATATGTTGCTTTTTACAATGTATATTGTGTTAAAGCAGCTTAACATGAAGAATAGAGAATAAAAAGCCATAATAGTTCAAAATGTGGAACGTTCCAGCAATTCAGTGTAGAATGTGGGTGTAGTTCTAGGTTAAGGAGACCTAATATGCAAAAATCTCTTTTATAAAGGTTTAAAAAACAATTGTGTGGCAACAGTTTGTGAATATAGCCAGCTTATAATGGTACACATTTATTATTATTATTTTTTATAATCTCATTTCATAAAAACAGTCCGCAGAAACCCTTTGATTGACATTCTCCTTTTGTAGATGTCATCAAAGGGGGAAAGCCCCGCCCATTAGTGACAATCTGTCCCTGTAGCATAGACAGCACTGAGTGAGAGGCAGCTGCTATGGTGATGCATATATGTTTGTAGCTCCGCTATCTTTTGAGTAGTTGTCTGTCTGGAAGCACAATCTTATTTACATTTAAAGTAACAGTCACCAAAACGTAACAGCTTTAATAAAAGCCCAAAAGAGGCAGCTTTATAAAGATATAAATCATTATTTGTCGGGTATGTTGATCTGAAGCACATACACATTCTCGGGACATCAGAGATTTATTTTACATCTTGTAAAAATAAGCATATACGGGGTCCCCTTTAAAAGGGTTTTATGGAGACTCTGTGGGCACAAATGCACAACCACTGTCCAGCTGTGAGCAGTGAAAGGCTCACATTAAATAGTACAGGACCGTGTAAAAGATCCTCAGTACAAATGGAGATTAGTTATGGATAACAGTTGGAAAATAAGGTCAGCTCCACCATTGTATGCGCTGATAACACCACATCGGCCCGTTCGCCCTCCCTCACGCTAAGCGTCTAATAGAGATTGCGGTTTATCCGCTGTGACCCCTCACTTCATGACCCGTGTTAATGCTTGAAAAAGCGAATCGGTCTACCAAAAGCCTCATGAATCTCAAACGTGGGGTTAGGTGCAAAGTCTAGCGTAGAGCGTCCGGACGTTGATGTTGAAATCAAGAATGGAGCATTGATTATTCATGCCTGCAGAAGAGGCTGTGTGCTGTCATGTGCAGTGCCCATTGGAGCTCATTAATTGGCGAGAGAGAGCGGGGGGATGAGAGCGGCTGAGGCAGAAAGAGAGAGAGGCTGGCAGAAGAGTGGAAAAGGACCAGATTTACTACCTCGGCGTGTCCTCTCATCGCTCTTCATCCTGCGTTCTCCCTCATTTCACCTGGCGTCCACCTGCCGGTCTGCTCCGGAGACTCTTTCAGTTGGAAAGGGATGACCGCCTATTGCAACAACCATGATCACTGCTGCGGCACGTATGTGGACTGTCGGACCAGGGTGACCGATGTGGCCAACTGCAACCATCCCAGAATGCAACAGAGGGTCGGACACGTGCACGGTACGCTGACCCAGACGCCAAGGCAATTGCATCCGCAGTTCCATCACCACTTCCACCATCACCTGCACCAGCAGCAGCCGCCAGTATCGTCGTCTCACCTGTCTCAGCCCACCCTGCTCAACCTCCAGCAGGCTCCAGTGGAGACCCTGAGGGCTCCACAGTACAGCTCCTGCACCCTCCCGGCCTCCACCAAGAGCAGAGGGAAGTTCACCAACCTGCGGGACAGCGTGAAAAAGAGCCCCACTAAAAGCACAGCTAAAGTTCGAGCTTCTTCCAGTGCCTTGTGGCTTGCTAATTCTTGGGGCACGTTTTCATTGGAAAAGGTATGTGGGAAATATACGTCTTAGTGAGAGATGGGAGGTAGCTGGGGCTTGCGTTTGGTGGTTTGAACCTCAGCTGATGTTCCACTTTTAATTGGAGTATATAAGTTTTTTTGTTGATGATTTTGTAGGTGATTATTTGTAGGTAGGCGTAGGCATATTTTTAAGATTTGTTGTCATTATTGTTGACCAGGCCTTAAAAGTGGGATATTGAAGGTATCAGGGAATATAATGTACATCTCTCCCATGCGTTCTGTTTGGAAATGAATGGACAGGCATGACAAATAAGATATCGTATCGATATCTTAAAGGTATCGTATTGTTATTATTATTTTTTTAACTTTACAAAAGAAAGAAATGATTGTGTTCACCAAGGATGCATTAAAGTGATTAAAAGTGACTGGAAATGCATTTTAATGATTAGAGAAGTAGTTTTAATTTAGAATATTATATTCATCAAAGAATCAACAAGACAGCATTAAAAACTGTTTATTAAGAACAATAATAAGAACAATTTTCATCAATAATAGTCATTTTTTTAGAAGCAAATATATATAATTTGAATGATTTTTGACAGATCATGTCACATTGAAGACCTTGAATGACTTTTGATGAATTAAGATAGATTTAAAACTGTAATGTTACTTTAAAATATCATTGCTTTGCTCTCTTGCTTGTCAAATAAATACAGCTTTGGTGAGCAAAAGAGACTTTTTTTTACAAAACATTAGCAAACAACCCATGCCAGACTTCAAAATCTTGAATTTATTTTAAATTTTTATATGTAGACCACAAACTGTAAATATTTGATTGCAAACCAAACTAGGACCAGGGTTCATAAGGTCACGGAAAACCTGGAAAGTCATGGAATTATGACATGACATTTTCCAACCCGGGAAACGTTTTGGAAAAACAGTAAAACCCATGAAGTTTTGAAAAAGTCAAGGAAATATGTTTAACAAATATCTGTATACTTGGTTAGTTATAGTTGTAGGTTAGTTATCTTTTCTGCCCTTGGCCAATCCCATGGTCTCACATTATTAGTGCATTATATAAATCAATTTTGCCTAGATATGAATATAAATTTAAACTAAGTAGTTGGCAGTTCATTCCGCTGTGGCGCCCCTGATAAATCCGGGACTAAGCCTAAAGAATAAAAGATTAAATGAATGAATGATTGTTGCCTGTTTTAAGATGTGCTGTAATAAATGTGAATGTGCATTGTTTATCTTATTTACCACATATACACAGACATTATATGAGACATTAGGTCATGAAAATTTACTTTAAACTCTTGGAAAAGTCATGTAATTTTAGTAGTAAATGTGTATGAACCCTTTAGTACATTTAAAGAGCTTTCAAAATATGAGATTTGTTCATCTTAGTGTTACAAATGCGAAAGAATAAACTTACCGCATACACTTTTACCACTGATGTTAACTGTATCATAGTAAAATGAGAGCTTTAAAAAAGCATTTTTAAAAATCGAAAATATTACGCAGTATTAAAAATGATTCATATTCTGGGATGTTATTCATTTGAGACACTGCTGGCAGCTTTAGGCTTAACTCTAAACCAGTCTCTCTGATCAATGCTAATGATTGATTCTAATTTTAACTCTGAAATCACAGGCCATGACTACTGTACCAACTCCATAACAGCACGCAGTGTAAATAGAGCCTTATATAAGTTACACCACTCAGTTTAGCCACGCAGGACAACATGCTGTGATGTAAAACGTGGTTAAATTGCTGTTGACACAGAAATATTCAAACACTGTACTCCAGCTCATACCGTGTATACTCAAGTCTCTGCCATA
Organism: Danio albolineatus; assembly: GCA_903798035.1. Lineage (NCBI taxonomy): Eukaryota > Metazoa > Chordata > Actinopteri > Cypriniformes > Danionidae > Danio > Danio albolineatus. Next base: position 1,570,560 of record CAIGQQ010034734.1, on the reverse strand, counting down.
ACCCTGAGTGTGAGGCTTAGTGAAACAGAAACCTCTTCTAATTAGCAGTTGCAGTGATGTGTGTGTGTGTGTGTGTGTGTGTGTGTGTGTGTGTGTGTGTGATGCTGATGGCTGAACTGGACTGTTGTAACTGTATATCCGTCTCCTCTGGCTGTGTGTTTGGTGCTTGGACAAGCGGCCGTGGATCAGATGGCTTTTGTTTGGGAACGCTGACACAGACCGAGGGCCAGTTTTAGCGGATGTCTCCTCACTGACAGCATGGCAAAGCTCACTCTTGCTCCTGTAGAGCGTGAATCTGCTGAACTCCCAGAGATATATCTGCTTGCGTCAGATCCTTTCCCACAACAGCATGCAAGTCCACATAGTTCTGGCTCTATACTGAATTTCAGTTTAGATTCAAAATGACTGATTTGGTTTGAGTTTTTTTTTTTTTTGGCTATGTAAATATCTTAAGTTAGACTAATATTTAAAGAGGATTATTCATGTGCATTTTGTCAGTAAAGCCGGTTCTAGTTTTACTTCAGACTCACTTCAAAACTTCAGTTGAGTGTTAGAAATAAATCCTGATGATTCAGTAGTCATATGTTGAATCAGTGAAAGCAGTTATAGATGCAGTATGTACGATTGACAACTAGTGGTTGACCTAGGTTTCGCAGTAGAAAATGTAAACTTAATTGGAGAGTTTTTTTGTTTTTTTTTAATCCGGCCCCTCCGATGAGTGGTAGCAGTCACACTGCACTTTTCACTCAGTCAATGCAATCCAAAGTTTAAGTTTGGTAAACTCTGACTTTGATTTCACATCATGTAAATGTGTGAGGCCAATAGAAGATCAAATGGTGACCCCTCCTTGCAGAAATTTAGAATAGGGTACAATCCTTTGTTTTATCAGTGTCTTGTTTTATCCCGCCCCTTTATGCAGCATTGTCCAACAGAATATTGCCTGCTCAATCTCTAGTACAATTGTGGCTTAACACAAACACAGGTTGCCAGATTGACAACGCCAACAGGAGTGTGCCTGATAAGCTTATTTTTGACATTTGTAGTATTTGTATTATTTTCTAGTTAAAAACCACCTTATGCAGGCTTTTATAACCAGATTTTCCTAATTTTGGAGGCTGCTACTCTCCTTCAGAAGTGACATTTGTATCCACACCTGCATACATTGAGGTTTGCGCTGTGTTTTGCACTAAGGCAACCCAGGCTGCACCCCCCCCCCCCCCCCCCACAAAAAAATAAAAAAAATAAAATAAAAACATGGGTAGACTGGCAGTGGGTGAAGTTATACAGACCAAAAAAAAGACGATGTTGTGATGTGGAACACACGTTTTCAAAGGAGAATAACTGATTTTAACATTGTTTTTTTACATGGTATGTTCACTTGGAATTATTGTTTTTCAAAATAGCATGTTGTACACACATATATAGCACTTGTCTAGCAGTATAGCACCAGAGGTGGAATGCGTTTACCAATGCCACGTTTACACATCCCTGCACAAACAACATGTAGTGTATTTAGGGATCTTCCTATTTTCGTTCCTTCCTACTGTACCTTCCTTCAATTATTTGTTTGTTCTCTCCTTCCTTCATTCATTCGTTTTTTCCCTCCTTCCTTCGTTCACTTGTTCATTCATTCATATTTTTGTTCATTCCTACATTAGGTCCTTTTCTTCATTCATTCGTTTGCGTGTTACTTCCTTAGTTTGTTCAGTCCTTCCTTGAATTCTTCCTTCATTCGTTTGGTCCTTCCTTCTTTCCTCCCTCATTTGTTCGTTCATTCTTTCTTCCATATTTTTGTTCCTTTCATTAGGTCCTTTGTTCATTCGTTCGTTCCTTACTTCTTTCCTTCCTTAGTTTGTTCAGTCTTTCCTCGAATCCTTTCTTCATTTATTTGTTTCTTCGATCCTTCCTTCCATTCCTTGTTCGGTCCTTCCTTTTATTTGGCCCTTCCTTCCATTCTTTATTCATTCCATTTAGTGATTGTTTAAGGCTGTTTGGTGATTTCAGTCATCATACAGTCGACATCCATCATTTTTCAGTGACATGCAGTCTATAAAAAGTCTCTGGATCATTGCTTGTAAAGATTTTGGACATCTTCTTTGACATTTGTATTGTTTCCAAAAGGTTTGCTGCATTTATAAAGCATTCATAAATGTCTTGAGGTTGTTCAGTAGGATGCGATTTACTTTCTATGTGTGATTTAATTGGACAGGAATCACAGGACTGATTTTTCTACTTTAGACAAGGACCATAGACAAGAAAGAAATAAAGTAATGACTGCAGGTTGAAGGAAAGTAGTGGAGTAAAAGTACCAATACTGCACTATAAATATACTCAAGGGGAAGTAAAAGTACACATTTATAAAACTACTTAGTAAATTACAATTCCTGAGAAAAACTACTTAATTACAGTAGTTTCAGTATTTGCAATTAGTTACTTTACACCAGCAATTAGCATGTTTTTTAAACATCTACAAACATATTATGGTGTTTTTATGAGTCATAAACGAACAATATTGATCTCTTTAAGAGACCTTAAATCTTCTGTTTATTCAGCAGCTGCTATGAGCATTTGTAGTATTTGTATTATTTTCTAGTTAAAAACCACCTTATGCAGGCTTTTATAACCAGATTTTCCTAATTTTGGAGGCTGCTACTCTCCTTCAGAAGTGACATTTGTATCCACACCTGCATACATTGAGGTTTGCGCTGTGTTTTGCACTAAGGCAACCCAGGCTGCACCCCCCCCCCCCCAACCCCAAAAAAATAAAAAAAATAAAATAAAAACATGGGTAGACTGGCAGTGGGTGAAGTTATACAGACCAAAAAAAAGACGATGTTGTGATGTGGAACACACGTTTTCAAAGGAGAATATGCACGAAGCATTTTCTGGGTTTCGTGTTCATGGTTATTTGGAGTTTCTGCACTAGAACGCCCCCTGGCCTTAGGTGGAGATTTTACAGAAATGTTTCTTCCCTGACAATATGTGCATGACAATCACAGCTGTGCTTACTCGCATTGGCAATTGAATTTCAGTTAATCGCCCTTGACTAAGGGTAATATTTTCTATATGTATTCAAGCTGAACATCGACTAGCTGTTTATGTTTGTTTAAATCCAACTGACAGTTGATGCTTTGGTATCTGAAATGCATTTAAATAAAATGGTTGTCTTTTAGTTGGATTTATTTAACACTTAGTTCATTGTTCTGTTATAATGTATTAACTTCCTCCCGGCCTTTATTTGTATTAATACCCGGTTTCACTCAAACTCCAGATTACAAGAGGCGAAATGGATTGCAAAAGCATTTTGTGATGATTTTATTAAAGGAGCTTAGTAGTATCAAAGGGAAGAGAGGAATTTTCTGAACAAAGTCTACAATTTCTTTTTTTGTCATTGGATATAAATATGCTTCATTTCCTCATACTTGGACATAAACTACTTTTATTACTAGATTTACTCTGATTTATTGTGGAGCTGCTTGGTTCAGTTAAAGGCTAGATTTGTAATAATTTTTGCTTGATCGTTTGTTATTTATTTATTATAAGTCATTTTATGAAATGCCTAGTAAGAAAATAAATGGGACATAGATGTTTTATCCTTTATTTAAGAATTCATTGCCTTGAATTTTAGTTACTGTAAACAGTATGCATTTTTTTCGTTTATTAAGTTCAATTTATTAAATTGTGTAAAAAAGTGGGTGAATATTGCATAACCATAATAAAACTAAAAAGGGAACCAATTAGAAAGTAATGGATACTAAAGCAGCACAAACTACCAATGTTTAACTTGGGCTGAAATAGTTTTGCTGGGCTGAAATCATTGACTGAAACAGTGCTGATTAATTTGGGTTTCTCTGGTAGTGTGGTTTTGACTGTTCACCATCTATCATGGACAAACTATGGACTCACCAGATGGGTTGACTCAATTTCTTGATTTTAATTGATACTGATACATGGATTCTTTAATTTCATGATTTTTTTTAAATCTATCCTGTTTTCTGTCCTTGCATGAATAAAACTTCAATAATTATTAAGAAGGCCTGCTATCCAATAATCACAATACACTTTGTGATTTTGTTTCTTTAAATACAAGCCAGCCTTAAAATATTACATTTATTCTAGCAAATTTTGTGATAAAATTGACAAAATGTCAAATTGTTGCTCCTTTATACAGTGACATACTGTTGATCAATGGCTATAATCACATTAGAATCACATTAGGCACGTTTGAATTGATCATCTTTTCATCTTTTTTTTTTCTTTACTCTTAATTATAGCAATAATGTATGAACATGTTAAGAGATATGCAAGGACTTCAATCAGTGTTTCGGCTATTGAAATTTATTAATACAATCCATAAAATCCATAAAGTTGCATTAATGTCAGAATGCTATTCAGTGTTATATAAAATATCTAAAATGTTTATTATTTACTGTATGTCTGAATGCAAACAATTAGGAAAACTTTAGAAATGTATAATTATAATTTGTATACAAATAAGTTTTAATTTTGATTGTTGATTATTAAATAAACTTAAAGTAAAATATAAGTAAAAATAATCAACCTGAATAATTACTATTCAGCCAAGTCAATCCTGAATTTATGGTTTCGCCTCAGAATGTTCTTTTCAGTTTCAGAAATTTTTAATTTGTGGACACAATATCTGTATTTTTTATCATATTATTTTTACATCGCAGCTGTGGAAAAGTTTCACTTGTGGTTTGCTCTTTGTATTTGTAAAGACATTTTTGAAAGGAACTATCCATCATTTATTTCTCTCAATTTTTTTCAATCTTATTTTCCAAACAACTACTGTATAATGCTACAATCTAATAACCAAGTTTTTCTTGCTTGTTAGATTGCTGAGTTTCGACATCTTTCATACATGCACAAAACCTGCAGAAATAATCATGCTAAACCTCACGGAAACACACTGATGGACCTCTTGACCCTTTATTTCACGTTGATTAGAAAGAGCTCATCCCATACACATACAGCGTGCTGATTGCTGGACTGGAATTTTATTCTTTAGCTCTGTTGAATCTTGAATCATTGTCTCTATTTTTCACGATTAAGAAACGTTTGTACTTGAGTCACAAAATAGCATCACACATTTCTGACATTTGCACTGATGGAGATTCTATCACAATTTACTCTTTTAAAGCTGCTCTGCTAATACTACTGTATACTGAATAAGATAAATAATATATTATTGAGTGTGAACATTGTAGTGTATTGAGTGTTTTGTAATTTATTTCATTTTAATTTATTCATTCAATTCTTTTATAACTCTCATTTTGTTCTTCACTGAAAACAAAAATAAACATGCATGCAAAAAATATAAATTAATGAAATGAGACTAAATAATGTACAGCAAATAAAGTCATAAACAATAATTATTTTTAATATAAACTCTTCTTTTAATCCTTTGGTGCTGTTCATGTATTTTCCCACTTTATGCTTTTCAGTTATAATGAATATATTTCATATTTTTTGTCTTACATAATTAAACACTCTTGATCATAGAGCTGAAAATTTAATTTTCAACTTAAACTCTTGTTAATCTTCAGTGTCTTGGAGTCTGTGATCTGCTGTAAGTTTTGTCTTCTATTTGAAGACTCATATTGATTTTTTTTTTTTTAAAGATAATAAATAAAAATATAGTTTTGTAATATGTAGTTTTATATAGAATTAAACGAACAAACTAGATAATATGTACGGTAGTAGCTGTCTTTTTTCTACTCTGATCAACAGAATTTTTCCCCCAGGACAACTGAATAATTTTTTAAATAAAATAAAAAGGTGTTTAATTGTTTCTTTGTTTGTTTGTGTTCACAAAATCTAGACCAAGCTTCATACCATTATGTAATATGTATATAATTTAATTAAATAATATATGTTTGCATGTATATATTTTGTTCACTCAGAATGAATAGCACCAAAGGAATAAAGTATATTTACTGTAAAATCTTCTTTATGATTTTTTTAAAACTACTTTTATGCCTTAAATATTGTTTACAGATACTTTGGTACTTAAAGTAAAACGTAACCATAACTAATTAATAAATCACAATTATTCATGAATTAACAACTTACAAAATCATAATTTACAGGATAATTCCTGCAATTTTTTATACATCCTAATTTATTTTCATTACTTTCTTTGTCTTTTGTTCTTTAGTCTGTTTAAAATACCTGAAAATTATATATATTCAAGCCAAAACTATTAATAACCCTTGGTTATGAATGAATAAATAAATAAAGATATA
>CAIGQQ010034734.1:1535784-1548969 GCA_903798035.1 Danio albolineatus | reverse complement strand
TTTTATTTTATTTTATTTTATTTTATTTTATTTTATTTTATTTTATTCAAAAGTTCTGTCACTATCAATAAGTAGAAGACTGTTCACATCTGACGATTTTATTTCATATTTACAAAAATAATTTACTTTTTAAAATATTTGTTATTAATGTATTCTTGCAAAAATGAAATCAATACTTTTATATGAAACATTTTAATATTACCTTAATTCACCTAAAGTTAAAAGATACGTTTCTTTTATTTTTTGTTATGTTTTCAAATGTGCCGTTAAATATCAACAAGGACTATAAAATACACAAGTCATGTCACTCTTATGGTTTTCAACGGGGAAAATTTAAGTGAAACACGAATTACAGTCCGTCCTGTTAAACACACATCTCATACTCAAATGCCCACAAACTTGTAAACAAAGAGTATCTGTTATATCTGGAGGAGATTCCCTATCCAGACCAAATTGTGAATTACTTCAGAAAGGCAGCGCGATCTGATGAAGCATTAATAAGAGGATGATAATGTGTAGACCGGCCATAAATGAGGTTGGTGGGGTGATCTCGTTGCTTTCGAGTGTGCTCCAGCAAACTAAAAAAATGCAGATTCTGTTTGATTCAATCATTTAGAAATGAAACTTTTTTATCGGTGATTCCAAATATCTAAGGTAAACAGTTTTGGAGAATTTGATGTTTCCCCATTCAGACAGAATGCACAAGCATTCTGCCCGAGTGGCGTTTCAAAGATGGCCCCTGAGGGAAATTACTTGCCCTATAGGGCTTTGATATTAATCAGTAGAGGACCATATATATCTGACTATTTTATTTCAAGTTTACAAAATAATTCATTTTTTCTTAATTTCTTTAAGAAAAAAATCTCTACTTTTATATTAAAAGTTTTTATATTTGCTTAATTCTCTTAAAGTTAGAAGATATGTTTATTTTACTTTTTTTTAATTTAGTTTTGACAGTTTGCATCTGACTATTTTATTTTACCTTTACAAAAATAGTACATTTGAAAAAAATCCTTCAAGAATTAAGTCCCCTCTGTTTTAGTCAATACAAATAAAATAAAATGAATAAATGAAACATCCATACAACAATTACTCGTCTAACACTTTCTTCTTACAATACTTCAAATAAATGTTGTTTTTTTCAATCCCATCAAAAGAATCTTAAACAAATCTATTTACAGTAGGTTTCCACAAAAATATTAAGCGACAATAATTTGTAGTGTTGAAAATAATTAATCTTTCTTGAACTCCAAATTAGGACTATGTGCCACCGCGGGTGTACTGTAAATTACATTCTATGCTATATTAAACAGAAAACATTTTGAATAACATTTCACAATACTACAGTATTGTTGATCAAATAAATGCAGTCTTTCTGAGCAAACTAATTTTGAAAAGAATAAAACATGTCACAGACCCATGACCATTGCTTGATCTAATGGATTCTGTGTTTGGTTTCAGGTGAATGCTGTTTGCCTTGAAGAGGTCACTCATGAAGATGCCGTGGCTGCCTTGAAAAACACCCCTGATGTTGTCTATTTAAAAGTGGCGAAACCCACTAGTGTCTTTATGAATGATAGTTACGCTCCTCCCGATGTCACCAGCTGTAAGTAAATCTATCCTGAAGTATACTACTGTATAACCTTGCAGCTTTTTTTGCTGGCAAAGACTTGCTTATAATGAATGATTCAGCTCAAAATTAAGTCATTGTTTATTCACCCTCTTATTATTCCAAACCTGCGAGGCTTATGTTCATCTTCAGAAAACATATTAAGATATACTGGTATTGGACCTGATAACTGATGTCTTGCAGTTTGGTACTGTATGTCAACAGCAATCTCAGTAAACTATGGTTACCATCAGTCTCATTTAATGGCACACCGAGCACACACACAGCAGTTGTATTACTAAAGATAAAGTATAAAATAATCACAAAAAAATTGTGCAGTATTTACTGTAAACAAAATTGAATGTAAAAGTCAAGCATAAACTATTTTAAAGCAAAAATGAAACTAATGTGAAATGATTATTAAGGAACTTTAATGGAATAGTTATATTGTGCACTGTAATGCACCATAAAATTCAACTGAGAAATAAAATAAACACTGAAGGGTAGAAAATATATTTTATTTTATTTTATTTTATTTTATTTATTTTTTTATTTTTTTATTTAATTTATTATTTTATTTTATTTTATTTATTTTAATGGCAAAATAAAAAAATATATATTTATCAGTACTGAGTATATTGGTGAGTACGAAAAAGTGTCAGTCAAAAAAATTCAGAGAAAAAAACAATTTAGTACTCTCCGAAAATATTTCATCTGAGAAAATGTTGCCCCACCATTGTAATTTTATTCATCCAAAACTCTGATACTTCAAAAACATAAACACATTCACAAAACAAATTCACGAATTGTGCAGAAAAAACACAATCACTGTATATGAACATTGGATTTGATTTTGGTTTTAGTTACCATTTAAACATTAATCAGCAAACATGAGCAGAAGCTCATCCGTATCTACTTAAAATGCTCGTTGTTTCTTTCAGAAGCTCAAACATGATAATGTAATGCAAGAATGAACCTCGTTGGCTCTCAAGCATCAAGAAAGCATGCTTGAGCTTCTATGACCAAATATGAGTGTTGTAAAAACTGTTCACTTATCAACATTTTAATGTAAATAAAAGCGTAAATTGAACATTTTCTTTAATGAATTGTGTCTTTTCAGAAAAATTTGATCGAATTAATTTGTGTTAAATTTAGTTCTCTTCACAAACATGTTAGAGTTGTATTAGAATCTTAAAGTAATTGAAAGTATCTTCATTTGGTAGCCAAACTGTCTGTGTATTTGAAATGACATGAATAGTGAGTAAATAATGGCAGAATGTTCATTTTTGAGTGCGCTAACTATTTGTCCTGGTGTCCTATCCTCTGTCGTGGCTTAAATCCCACCCAAAAGCCGCAATGTGCTGCACTTTCTGATAATGGGGGCAGCAACTCGTGAGGACGGCCACTAAAATTGACTGTGCAAAATGCTGAGCGATGACAGTCGATAATGTAGCACCTTGGTGATGTTCCAGAGGCAGGCCAGATCCCGCAGCATTACATCCTGAGAAAGGAAGCTGTCATTAGGGCTTAAAGGCATGAAGGACAAAAGCACATTTAATCACGAAGTGCATCACGTGGCCGGCAAATCCAGCATGAGTATATGCAGAAAAGAGCGCGCGTGTTTGTGCAAGTGTTGCAGAGGGAGGTTTAAAGGACGTTTGCACATGTAGACGTTCGTGTGAGGGTGCACAATGTGATTTTTCTCACAAGGCGTAAACAGAACAATTTCATTAGCCATTCCATTTCATTATATCAGGCACTGTGTGGAGATTTGACACGTGAAGGACTGTTTGATGAGAATTAAATAAATGGGTTGTCAATGTCAGCGCTTAGTAATTGCCCAGTGCGCATACCCTTGACTTTATTACACTTTACATCTGACACAGTGAAATAAGGACACCAGATTTATAGTACTGACATCAATTATAGAGCCTTAAAAGCATTTTCGTGAACACAAAAGGAAATTTGGCTATTATTTTCACATCCTAAGGTCATTCCGTTTCCATTTATGCATTTTGCAGATGCTTTTTCGAATGTGATTGCTTTCAACATATCTGTTTGTGTAAACCTATTACCGTACTTACAGCATATTTCAGCATTTATGCTATAATACTGCTTTTCAGCACTTTTTTGTCTGTTCTTTTTACAATATTGTTAGTAATATTAATCAAGATACTTTTTGTGTTTAGTGTTAGCTGCTTATAATTATGCACAATTTGCTGTATTATTATTTTTATTACTATAGTATAAACCTTTAACATTAAAAGGAATCATTTTCATATTACAGTGTTCGAGTTCCTTTTTATATTAAACTAAATCATTTAAATACACTTTTTGGTGCTCCTACTGTCATGGTCTTTAAAAAAAATATCCACTGAAAAAATTATTTACAAAAATAGCATGCTATGTTTAATGTGGTTTATGTCAGTCTGTGTTGGTTTCCATGTGTTACAACCAAGTGGATCACCAGTATATGTGAAATGGTGAATGAGATTTAACTACTTTGAAACTATGCACACACGTAACAGACTGCTTTAATGAGTTCTTCTCTAGGAGGCTTTTGGAGGTTGTTGTGATGTAGAGATTTGCAACTACACTGTTTCTTTAAGGATGCATTTGATTCATCTGTAAAGTTAGAGTAAAGACATTGAGCCTAAAAAATATCCTTATCACGGTTGCCACAAATAAGAAACACACCTGCTGTAAACATTAGCTGTCTACACATATAGACATTTCTGGAAAATTACTGGTAAACTACCATCAAGAGATCATGTAAGAACAGGACCTTTTTAAATTTAAAACTACTGGAAAATTAATTCCAGAATTTTTGGGAATGAGAAGTTGTAACATTACCAGTAAATTAACAGAATTCTGTAAATTACAGAATTACAAAATTTGTATGTACTAATAGGGCAATGTTTGTCCATTCAAGTGTTTGTGCACAGCTGAAAATATCAGCACTCTTCCGTAAATGCTCAGCTGTGCATTAAAGAAACACTTCACATAAGTAATTGCTTAATGTAAAAACAGACACTCGGTTTTTCACGTGCTGCTGCTACTGTCCTAAAAACTCCTTTGACAACAACTAATAAAATGTAGCTTGTTTTAGAAAAATAAAATGATTCAATAGACATGTGCCCTCAACACTAGAAACTACCAAGGTGGTCATTTTGACCATTTTTAATTTTGGCAGATTCACTTTGTTGAAATCAAACCCACAGATCTCCAATACCCTGACTTTTTCTAAATATTTATTTCTGATATTTTTGCATTAAAATTACAAAACAACATGCAATATGAGTATTTATACCTTTAATTACCATGTCGGTCAAAATGACAGTATGCATTTAAGGGCATACTCACACTAGGTACATTTGCCTTGAACCGTGCCTAAGCGTGATTGTCCCCCCTCCCCTTTCCTCCGACAGCCTGCACTCACACTGCATTTTGCCTTCCGAACCTGAGCACGATTACGTTATCGATGATGTGACTGTCCAGTTTAACCACAAGAGAAGTGCTCAGCACACTGGAGATTGCTTTAGTTACATCGGTTTAGCTGTTTGGGATGCAGTGATACGCAGTCAAATATTTTGCCGAACAGATCTACAACTTTTGACGCTCATAAATTATCATCAAAGTCATCGCATTGCAGCCATTAGGAGGTTTGCTGAAGGTGCAGCTGTCGTGCAGCGAGGGGTTTGCGTCTTTAATAAACTATGACAGCTTGCGTTCATTGAAAAGTAAGAATGATTTAAATCCATATGAAACAGTCCCTTAAAAGCGACGTTGCATCTTCAGTTTCGGGCTCAGGCATGCTTTGCACTCACACTACAAGCATACTGCGTCAAAGCCTAACTGAATCGCGCTTTGGCACACCTCTTCCAACCGGGCCAGGGCCGGGTAACTGAACTGCACCTGAGACCAATTCGGAGGACTCACATTTGTCAAATGAACCAGGAAACACGCCTTGGTTGGGATAGCATAGTGTGAGTGCACCCTAAGTAGTTGTGTCTCATTTCAGAGGATGCATCTGAAGTGTGCTGCGTCATCGCATTGCAACAAAGGCTGTCTCATTTCAGGGTGTTTTTAAAGAAAACTCCAGTTTAAATGTGTGAATTACTGTAAGTTTATTTGACTTGAATATGTAACATGTTAAAAACCAAAGAGAGTATGACATGTCCTACTAAAGAGTGATTTTATAGACAGTTATCAAATCATTGACACGTATGGATCAAAGGAAATATATTTCCAGCTTTAGTAAACCTTGCTTTAGCTTCATATCGCTTAAAATAAGTTTTAAAATTACTTTGAAAAAAAGTAATTACAAATTTCATTACCGCTTATTAACAGCAGCTGTTACGTTTGCTAAGTGACTAGATCTGTCCTCTGTGTAGGCTAGATCGTCTCATTTCAAAATGTTTGGTTCGGCCTTTGTGGACTTTGAAGGACCTTTTTCACCCACTGTCTGCTACTTTTTTCTGTGACAATAAATATGCGTGCCTCTGTTGCCTAGCAACTTCCTGCTAACAACAACATTAAATTCTGTTGGCAAAAACATAACTTTACTTCATATATATCTTTCAAAGCAGCAAATTCATGTTTTTAGAGCGATGACTTAATAAAGTATGATGACAGACATTCAAAGCTCAATAGTAATATCTCGATAATAGCTTTGCATGTAAATATGGTGTGTGTGAAAATTGTTTTGGTTATTTCCCTGCTGAAAAAAAGCGGCTTAAAGTCTGGTTTTAGCTGGTCAAGAAATTGACCAGCTAAATCCAGCTAAAACCAGCTTGACCAGCCTGGTTTAAGGGCTCCCAGCATGGCTAGGCTGGTCAAGCTAGTTTTAGCTTGTAATCTCCCAGCCTGACCAGCCAAGACCAGGCTGGAAATAGATGAAAACCAGCCTGGAAATGGACAAACCCCCTCTAAAACCTAGGCTGATTGAAGCTTTTTTTCAGTAGGTTTTATGGCAATTTACTGTCTGAAATGAGCAATTGATTGTAGTAAGAAAAGAGTAGCACCAAATCAGCTTACTACAATTTTGTTTTAAAGGGATACTTCACACAAAAGTGAGAATTCCCTGTTAATTTCTCCCTCTTAGGTAATGCGTTGTGCTTTTTCTTTAGTAGAACATCGAAGAGGATTATTAGCTGGAACTATGGTCCTTGGTGATTCATAAAATGCAAGTTGAGAGCTAGCAACATTTTGAAAGTCAAAATAAAGATATATAGGTAAAAATAAGCTAATACATTTTGACCATATGAAGCAAAAAATCTCGTCTGTTAATGAAACTTTAATTTTGAGATAAAATAAATAAATATATATACATAAACAGTTGGGTTGCTATACTGTATATGTAAGTGACCTTTAATAACATGCTCCAAGCTCAAAAGGAGATTCAGAAAACATTTCTGACCCTGCTGGAAGGCCTTTCACACAGCAAGTTTATTCAGAAATATTAGGCATGTCTGTACTTGCAGTTCTTCACATCATTAACTGGGCAGTCATTTCAGAGATTTCAGGTCTTGACCTCAGTGAACATCATCAAATGATTTTTTTTATCATTACCTCAATAACATCAAATCTTTGTATTCCGATTTTCCAGCCTACTCCCAGCACATGGAGAACCATATCAGCACCCAAAGCTATCTGAGTCAGCCATTAACCCCCGCCACCCCATCTCGGTACTCTCCTGTCTCAAAAGGCATGCTGGGAGATGATGAGATCACAAGGTGAGCCTTTGCCCTCCACATTCTCAATCATGACATCCTCATGACACACAGGGACGTTTGATAGCTTCAGGTTCAGAGGTCATCATCTGTACGATTCTTTTTGTTTTTTGCTGTCTTGTGAAGTGGAACAATCATTTATTTCAAGATGATAAAATGTGCGACTTGCTGTTTAACTCTTTTTATACAGCCTTCATACGGAAACTTTGACCACATTCATTCTCATTTCTTCCACTCTCATCACATCTTTGGCTGCTTTTTTGGTTTCAGATGTTTTTTTTTATCCCCTTTGTACAGTATCATTATCCTGAAATTTTTAAGATAATGCTATATAAGTTTTATTTAGTGTACTGTAGCCTAGTGTTAAGACGGATCCATAATTTTGGTGTAGATACAAGGTTCAGAGGGAATAGCATTTTGATAAGCTGCCCAAGGTTAATGGCATTTTTAGTACGTGCTTTATCTGGCCATAATGGCTTTTTTGTGCTTTGAAACAGACTGTATAAAATGATACGCACATGCACAGTATCCTATCCACAGTAATTTGAGGTGTTTTTAGGTATATGCATGTTCGTTTTTTGCTGTTCTCGCCTTTTTAAAATGTCTTATTTAGCATTATTTTCTTTTTAGCATTATTTCTCTTCTCCTTTTCTGACTAGACAATAACAACAAATTGCAACAAAGCAGGTTTATTTTAATAATGTAAACCAGGGATCACCAATCTCGGTCCTGGAGGTCCGGTGTCCTGCAGGGTTTAGCTCCAACTTGTCTCAAAACACCTGCCTGGATGTTTCAAGTATACCTAGTGAGAGCTTGATTAGCTTGTTCAGGTGTGTTTGATTAGGGTTGGAGCTAAAATCTGCAGGACACCGGACCTCCAGGAACAAGTTTGGTGATCCCTGATGTAAACGTTGCACTTCAAAATGGTCGCTAAACGTTTTTTCTGTAGAGCTGCACACTTAAAGTAGAGCTGCACAGTTAAAACTGAATGTGTCTGTATGATTAGGTTTTGTCAAAAGTTGTATAAAAAAACAGAAATATGGCAAAATTGGTAACCATTTCTTTGAGGCTTTTTTTATAATGCATAAGTGTATTCTTATTATATTATGCATTCATAATCCAATGTAAACTCTGTTAGAATGTGAGAATCATCTTACGAATATAATTATAAAAATATTTTGACAACGTCATAATTATACAGTTTATTCCATATTTTTGTGTTTTTTGTGAAGTTTATTCATAAACTAATTGCGAGAGGACTGTGCAGATGATTGCTTGCAGCTGGTCCTGCATTATTAATTTTATGATTTACCAATCAGATGAGTCCTAAGCCACTATATATACCCTAAGTTCCATATCACAGCCATCTTCGTTTTGAAGAATCCCCCCTTCCACCCCTACTCCTCCTCCTTTCCTAGTTGGGTGGCACGGTGGCCCAGTGGTTAGCACTGTTGCCTCACAGCAAGAACGTCACTGGTTCTAGTCCTTACCAAGCCAGCTGACGTTTCTGTGTGGAGTTTACTCATTCTTCCCATGCTCACGTTGGTTTCCCTCAGATTCCCTGGTTTCCTCCAACCGTCCAAAAACATGCAACTTAAGTTAATTGACTAATCCAAATCGGCACCGTAAACATGCTCCTAGTAAGTAGTTATCTTTTTATAGCAATCACTATCCATTCATTAGCTACCCGCAGGGGAGTTCTCGAGATCCACCTGAGCTCAAACTCTCCTCTCGCCTTGCAAACGGGAGGGAGCCCTGGGCTCGAGGATCTTATGAGCTTAGGGCTCTCTCCCGGGACAGCATGCCAAACAAGCTTTATAATCAATTATCAGCTAAGTGTGAACTCTTATAATTCCTTAGATTCAAATCTTGACTTTTTAATCCTTTAGCCAGCACCTGACGCGGACACACTGAGGCACTGTTTTTCTACATGTCAGTGTTTACGAATAGATTACACCAAAATTAACACGAGTATTCTTGACAAACTATACATCAGTCTAAAGCTACAACCCTCAAGCACCCATTGCAGCTAGTTGTTTTTCAATGGGAAGCTTATAAAGGATGTATTTGCTAAATTTGTGCAAGTTTTACAGAAACCACTTATTAGATATGGAGTGAATATCATCATAATAACAACACACAAACGCATTCATTTCTGTACATAAGGGTTTATTTTGAAAGGTATGAGCCCACAGAAAAACATCCCATCGGACATATTTAGTCCTCTGACACATACGTATAGATTATGGGTGGTTTTTCGTTTGTTTATGTCACCGTTTCTACCGGAGACCTGTTGTTTACCATGGTACTTACACGTGAAAATGGCATATTTGTAGTAAAAAGCAAGGCAATGTCATAGCTTAGTGTTACAGATAAAATGAGACCATGATCTGAATAAAAAGTCAAAGTTATAGTTACTAAAATCTAAACAAAGTTGTCGAGAGTTTAGATGTTTCAATTATCTAATATGTTCAAATGTTCTCATACAGTAAAATGGTAACACTTTAGTATGAGGATCAATTTTCACTTCAGGATAATTGTTTATTAGCTTGCATGTTGTCTGTTGCTAATTATGAATGCCTTAGTTTGCATAACCATAATCTATGTCCCATCTACCCTTACCTTAACTTAACCGATGCGACAACATTACTAACTATCTTAAAGCAGTTTATAAAGAGTCTTGAGGCTAGTTAATATTGAATATACTGTTAAAGACAAAATTTCATTAATTCGTTCATTTTCCGTCAGCTTAGTCCCTTATTTATCAGAGGTCACCAACTGCCAACTATTCCACCATATGTTTTACTTTTTAAATGCATAAATGGGTTAATGTGGTTAACTAAACACAAAGAAAGACACCAATATAGTCTCGGAAAACTTTTCACAGAAATCTCATTTTGGATGCTATCGTCATCAAATTTGAAATATAAACTCGTGAGACACTTGGCTTTCAAGTCATATTTTTTCTAAGACATTACTATAATGTTTTCCTGTGTTTGCATATGGAAAAAAAAATCAAACACAATACATTTTTTTTTTTATGGCTTCATAATGTATAACTTTGTAAAATATTTTTTTTAACATGTAACTTCCCCTTTTACCACAGTAAAGCTCAAAGTGTCTTCTTTCTAATCATACGTAATTTGTGTTTGTAGCTTACTGGAGTCAGGAACTGTTACTATTTAGGCCCAATCCCAATTCTATTTTGTAACCCTACCCCTTGGCCCTTCCCCTTCCCCTTGGCCCTTACAACCGAGGGTTAAGGGGAAGGAAGGGCATCAAAACTTACCCCTAAAAATTGAGACAGCATTTCAACACCTGCACATGTCATCATGTCATCGCAATCTCTTGCTTCAAATGAGATCAGACGATCACGACTGCTCTAGTTACTCCAGTTGTGTTATTTTTTGGTGTTTTATCTTCAGGAAATCACTGAAGGCGTATATTATGTTATCATAACGATCTAATGTGGCGATAAGATCGGAACTGTACTGTGCATTTACTCCGTGGCCATACTGATCTATGTAAACACACGAAAACAACATTAACATTATAGCAGACATTGTAAAAGCTCATTTCCAGACACTAGACATTACTGACAGGGTATTCCAGTGTCATCGAGTGTCAGAATGTTGTGTGACGGCTGTACATGAGTTATGATTTTGGATTATAGATCGCGAATTTTAGCAGGGTTTTTTTTTTATGTTTTTTTCAAAAAGCATGACGTTAAACACGAGCATGGTTATGAATATATTAAAACATGTGTTTGTTTGTCGTTAAAGTTCGTAATAATGACAAAAAAATACTAATTTGTGGATCAGCTATCCTGCCTCTGTGGCAGGTGGATTCTGGGACATTTTCTTACCCCTCCGTTTGAAGTGTGGTCCTGAAACATCTTCGTTCAAAGGGGTGTATACCCCTTGCCCTTAGCCCTACCCCTTCAAGCTAAAGAGAATTGGGACACCCCTACCCCTTGACGTGAACGCGCAAAACGAGGGGTAGGGGTAAGGGGAAGGGCTAAGGGGTAGAATTGGGATTGGGCCTTAAACTTTGTGTGCTGGCTAACATTATAAATCAAGCAAGTCATTGTTCTGACAGCAGTGTTTTGTAGCCAATTGAAAAAAAAGTTTCTTAGGGGCTCTAATAATAACATTATTTAAACAAATGTTAAAAATCTAAATGAAATAAGGCTTTTTCTCGAAGGAAAATGTAATAGGAAATACTGTGAAACATTTTCTTTCTCTGTTAAACATCTTGAGAAATATATATACATAAAATAATGTCATTGTAGGGCTAGTACAGGCAGTTTTGTCTTCAAATGTGTCACCCATTCTAATGTGTTACATATAGTATTTATTGTAAACGGCTATAAGATATTGCAAAGTGGTTATAAGACGGGTGACCCAGTGCAAATGATTTTAATACAAAAGGTAAAGATATATTTCACCATATCTAATACTTGAGGGATGGTATTATGCCACTTCGGGTTTGGTTTCTGTGCCTCTTTGCTGTGTAAACATAGCTTAAGTTTGTATTTATTTACATGAATAGACATTCATTTGCAAAATATAAAAATCACACATCGACAAATTAGGATTAAACCTGATTGTATTACTTCAGATAAGGCATCTCTGGTGTCAGTTTCTTCTCATTTGTCTGTATATCAGTATGAGCAGAGCCAAAATGTAACACTTAAAAAGAACATGCACACACACCGCCTGACGTGCTTTACTGTTAAACCTTTTTAATCAGGGAGATTTATTTCCTATCAGATGAATTCACCAAAAACGTCATACTGATGTTAAAACCAAACAGCTTCTGACGACAGAGGCTAACGTCATGATTTGAGCAACCAATCGGTGAAGTCAGCAATGCCAAATCTGATAAGCTCTTTAAATTAAGACTTAATTCTAAAGGATGACGTTAAAAAAATTACTTTTTTTGTTGTTGTTGTTAAATCGTTCATATCGTATGTGTAGTGGTGTTGAGGGGGTTTGTTTTGAAAACACTCGGATGATACAGGGTCGGTGACTCAAGGCAGCCATCTACAGTCCACTAGATGCACTCTCCATCATTTTAATTCTCTTCTGCTTCTCAAATGAGTATTAAACGAGTGTCTCACATTCACACACACACACACACACACACATACACACACAAAACAAACAACAACAACAAAATCTATTTTCAGGTTCCCTGATTGGCTGATTAAGATCATTAACTATTTTGAAAGCACCACAGAGAAAGTGTTTTCACTTTTTTCATGAAAATCAACATTAAATTTGCTTAATTATAAATCTTATGAAAATTGTAAATCAATCAATATTTGCAATGTATTAGTACACTTTATGGAAACCAGTAAAATGCATTTTACTTTTTATGCATTCACATTTTTAAATAGTAGCCTACATGGATAGGTTTTAACTACTACTTCTACTACTACTACTACTACTACTACTACTACTACTACTACTAAAATTCTGTAATTTACTCACCATTGATTTGTTTCAATCCAGATTGAGTGCAAGTGTTTGGAACAAGTGAAGGATGAGTAACTGGTTTTAATTTACATTTTTTGGTGATTTTTGCCTTTAAGAGCTCTATTTTGTAGTTCATAATTTTTTCACTAGAGGGAGATGTGGTACCTTTATTTTATTTTGTAAAACGTCAATACAGTACAATACAGCTTTGGGGAAAATAAATTCAGAGAACACTTTTAAGATATTCTGGATTTTATATTTGGTTGAGTAATATCATAATATTTCAATATTTATTAAATAAAATATTGTCATTTAGATATTTTATTTTATTTTATTTTATTTTATTTTATTTTATTTTATTTTA
>CAIGQQ010034734.1:1491562-1532958 GCA_903798035.1 Danio albolineatus | reverse complement strand
ATATATATATATATATATATATACATACTACTGCAATTTATTGAAGTTCATGATAGTTAATATTTTAGTATGTCGTTGCATTCATTAACAGAAAGTTGTAAATACTACAATATACACAGTATAATACAATTTACTATAGTATGGTTAAAAACGGAATATTTAATATAACATACAATTACAACTTGTTACTTCTTTCATCTGGGTTAAATTCACCTACATCATTTTTTAATCGTACCTTTAGAACCTTATAACATCACGAAAAGCAGCATCGAAGCAGTCTCCTTTCAGTCACTCCACCTCTTCACGGAGATTGTCAGCCTGATTTGGTGCATTAATCAACTGCTGTGGGTTCTGGAACTGAACAATAATGATGTTCCAGATGCTCGGCATCCACTGACACAGGATCCTCATCAATATAAGTGTAAATCTCCCTTTTTTGCCATGCTCTGATGGGTTTAGGTTTCGCCGCTTTTAGATTTCATAGTATAACGCGCTATGCGGAAGTTAGGACCCTGTCTAATATGCTACCGGAAACACGTCAGCAGAGTTCGTGCATAGAGTCAATTGTGTCTATCACTTTCTCTCTGCTCCACCTATGGATGGTGTGTGGTGAGTGCACTGGCGCTGTTGTCCTGTGGCTGCCGTCGCCGATGCTGCACACTGGTGGTGGTGGTGTGGAGAGACCCCCCCTCATGATTGAGAAGCGCTTTAGGTGTATGGCATTACACAATAATTGTACTATATTAATACACATTACATTACAATACAGCATTTATTAGCATTAACTATTGCATTATTAAAATGCTAATTCAAGCTTGTTAACATTAGTTTAATGCACTGTGAGTTAAACTAACAACAAACAACTATATTTCCTGTAACTAATGTTAACAAACATTGATAAACACTGTAATAAATGTATTATTCATTGTTTGTTTATGCTAGTAAATCTATTAACTAGTATAACCTTTCAGTCTTTATCTTTCAGTAAAATTTTATTAATTCTGTCTTAAGTTTTATGGTAATTCTGTTGTGTGTTCGTAGCCTGGCACTTTCATGTCTGCTTAGAGAGGATTAGTATGGTTAGTAGAACAAATTGACTTACTGGTAAAGATAATTATAGTCATAGTGTTTGTTGTGCGACCATCATTACACAGCTCTCTGAAATACTTGATTCTGATTGATCAGTCATTCTAGCGGTTATAATACAGAATAACACCACTCACATCCAGGTATTTGTTGCTGAGACTGTTTTTAGACTTTTTTTTTTACTAAGGAAGAAAAAGGAAAAAGAATAAATAAATAGATACAATAACGCATCAAAACTTAAATGAACAGTTGACTGGTCACATATTTTCTTACAGGTCACATTAACAAATACATATAGAGATCGGTTTACACTGGGTAAAGACATAAATACAATTCATTTCTCCCAATATGATGCTGACACTTATGTCAGCACTTACTGTAGGCAATGCTGATTGCTGATTTTCTTTCTCATTCAGACCCAACTTCTGCAAAGTAGTGTACTGCACTTTTTAAGTAACAGTTGTTATTAACAGTTTCTTTTGAGGTTAAGTTTTTATATTGCTTTGTTTATTTATGTGGCGATAAGCTCTGCAGTTATTGATAAAAATGCACTTATACCTTATAAATGTCTGTCTTGTGCGGAATTGTTTGTTCGTTAAGGCTTAAACATTTGTTGTTGTTGTTGTAGCTCTGCTTTTAAAGAGCTTGTGAAGTAAATATAATATTTGTGTCTAATTATTTACTTGTATAGCAAGGAGGCTTGTAATAAGGGAGATAATGTACATTCAGAATGTTTTTTATTTCATAAAAAAAATCCCTGCTTTGATCCTGATCATTTTGACATGTTTTTTTTCCTGTAATACCAACCAGATGCTTGTATATTATTCGTTACTTAAGCAGACAGTCTAGTAATACTCTGGTAGTTGTAACAGAATGTCTAAATGAAGCGTTGACCTCTCTTTGTACTTATATTTTAGCTTACACTTTATTTTAAGATGTCATTGTTATTTTTAATTTAACTATTGAGTTATATTAATTAATTATAGATACTTTATGGTTGGAATGCAGGTTAGGCTTAGGGTAATTTGCATGTATTTATGCATAATTACTTTTAATTGCTATTAAGTATAGAATGTTTAAAAGAAGGACACCCTAAAATAGTGTTACCTTGTTTTTTTGCCACTATATTGAAAACCATTTCAGTGAAAGATAGATTTTAGGAAGTAAGTTTCCAGCAGTGTCTGTGATGAACCGTCCATCATTAATATTGTATGCTGGTTGTAGGTAAATGGAGTGGACCTCCGCAGTGCAACGCATGAGCAGGCGGCCGCAGCACTGAAGAACGCTGGACAGACGGTCACTATCATTGCTCAGTACAGACCTGAAGGTGCGTGGACTTTTCCTTTCTATTTCAGACGCATAGTTTAAAACTGACCAGAGGGGACCAAAACATTTCAACATTCACGCTAAAACTTTATTATGTCTGATTGCATTCAGAACTCCATTCACTTGCTTGGTTCATTTTCATTATGAATAGCAGTACTATAAGTAATGGTTTGTCTTTCATTATTTGTCAAAAGTTATATGCTCAAGCAAATATATGGTGAGAGTTTTATTTGTGTAAGGAGCAGGTTAAGGTAAACCTCTTTAGAACTTATTGCCGTTCTGTATACACAGCTCCTCTGTGGTATAATTTTAAGAAAGAGAGACTCCATAAGCTGCAGGTTGCATACGATCATTTTATGAGGATTCTTCTTGAACACATAGATGGTGTAGTGCGAGTGAATTGTTAAGGTAAGAGTTTGATCTTTTTTTGCTTTGATGATAAATTTGATCTATAAGTTTATCTGTCAATTGGAGAATTCTCAGAATAGCATTTTATTGTTGTTGATAAATCCTAGGCTTACTGAGGTGCGTTAAAAGTGACCTTTGATGAAATATAGGCATAACTGTTTTTTTATGCCTATATTATAAAATGTTTATTGCATGGATTGTATTGTTGTGTCCGTCTTTTGTACTGTTGGACCTAGTTTCTGGAAGAAAGAGAGTATAAGGCTGCTGCTTTATTCAAGTGGAAAACTTGTCATTAAATTTGTGAAAGTAGTAAAGGTTTTTAGCTAAATTGATTAGCTTGAATTCTATACTACATTTCTATATTGCCTGATTGTCAGTTACTGGTTACAGCAGAGAGCCAATGGGTTTGAAAGAAAACCTCTCATTTCTGTTGACGTAGTATGTTTATGTTAATCTGTAGAGATCTGCTCCCTTTTAAAGATTATTTAAGTTTTTTTTAACCCATCTACAATGTTTTCAAACCAGTGTTGAATACTATTGGAACACTTTTACCTCCATCTCACACGCTACAGTGAGTAAATCAAAGTACTGAATAATAATTAAAAAAAAAAAAAGAAATCCACAACCTAATTTTTATCTGTCATACGAAATTACTTGTACTTTTGTTATTTAATAATTTACATCAATTACACTACTTAACATTTGGAAGAAAAATTCTGCAGGTTTACATCACTGTACATCTCTGAGGCTCATCACTGTTATAATATATTATGATGTATTTTATGGCGTCACGGTGACAGTGGGTCGAACGATTACCTCACAGCAAGAAGGTCGCTGGTTTGAACCTCGGCTGGGTCAGTTGGCATTTCTGTGTGAAGTTTACATGTTCTCCCTGTGTTTGTGTGGGTTTCCTCTGGGTACTTCGGTTTACCCCACAAGTCCAAAGACTTGGTATACTGTGTAGGTGAATTGGGTAGGCTAAATTGTCAGTTGTGTGTTTGAGAATGAGTGTGTAAGGATGTTTCCCAGAGATGGGTTGCAGCTGGAAGGGCATCCGCTGTGTAAAACATTTGTTGGATAAGTTGGCAGTTCATTCCGCTGTGGCGACCCCAGATTAATAAAGGGACTATGCCGAAAAGAAACTGAATAAATGATGTATTTTATGTAACTTAATTTGTATTAAACAAATCATTAAAGTACAAAATATAAATTTAATAGAAGGAAATTACACTGAAGAAATAACCATTTTTTAAAAATAACAATTTATATCGGGATACAATTTATATTTAAACAACTTACACTTACTTATGTTCAATTTAATTTGTTTGTTTAAATTCAGCCCATATATTTTTTTTGCAACCAGTTTTTTTTTTATTTGGTAAATTTGTTCAATGTAGGAATTCTTGAGCATCAAATCACTCTGGGTAATTTGATGTGCAAGATTTCCTATTATTATGAAACTAAACAAAGTATTTTTTGGACTGTTATAAATGTAAGCATTGTCTATTACAATCAATTTAATGCGTTTTTGTTTAATAAAAAAGTCTTACAGTAGTCCCTCGTTATTATTAAAAAACAACCCACAATAGACAAAATCTGCGAGTAGTCACTTTTATTTTTTACAATTATTATTGATGTTTTAAGGCTGTAAACCTTCTCACTACACATGTTATACACTTGTCTTAGACAGGAATTAACATTTTCACACTTTTCTGTCCTGTTTAAACACTCCCAAAGTGTAAACCTTCGTAGAAATACATATCCAGTATTATAGAATGAAACCAAAGGTCAAAACCATTTGATCCTCATTTATTTCTTCCACAATGGCGCCCTACAGCCGCATAACTTCTACCTTTCTTTAGCATGTCCAGAAGTTCAACTTTTTGTGCGATGGTTAGCATCTTCCTCTTTGGGTCTTTTGGGTGCCACTGCAGGTGCCTTTGATGGTGCAGAACGCCGTCGACATTGTGGAGAGAAAACTTGCAAACATACAGTACAGCACTTCAGAGTCACAATGCTAGCAATCGAAGACTTATCTAAATTTGGCAAGCTGAACACACTCTGTGGTGTACAGGAGACACAGCACGGAGGAGATCGATTAACAATAGTCTACAGCCAGTCAGGATGCAGAACACAGTGAGCTAATCATTACGTAGAACACAATGCTCGGTAGCAAAAAAGCATGTCAAATTACACTAAAAAAATATTTTAAACTGTAAGGTCGCAAAAAGTGAACCGCGTTATAGAGATCACTGTAATTTATTTCAGTATAGCACTTATTAAGGTTTCAAAGTAAACAATGACTTCATGTTGACTCTAAAATGCCATCCTGCACATGTATAGTAAGTGATAATGTGGCTAGTTTGTGGTCGTGACTCAGAGCAGCTTGTCTTGTTCACCCTGCGGATCAGAGTCCAGCCTGGCCATGCTTTCGTTCTTCTCGGCAGGTCTGGCTGCAGTGTTTATTAAAATGCCAACGGGGGTGATGTTGACCCTCAGAGCTTTGGCTGGAGGTAGTCTGAGAGGGTCTAAATTAAGCTTCTGAGCAGGTTCTGTGTGTTTGTGCGTGATCTGAGCTTCTTTCACACCCCTAGCGAGCGTGTGTGCGTTCATGTAGCATCTTCTCTGTTTGCTGAAAGCTGTTGTCTTAGCGTGGCTCCTGAGCTTGGCTTCCTGTACGCGTCACGGTCTTCTGTTCATGGCCAGCACAGAGCCGCTCTGCCCGTCATTAGCACAACATACAACCATTCATTGTCTTCATTTTCAAGCAAAGACTGTGGACGATTTTTGTAAACAACTGCAACATAAGGCATGCTTGCTAGCTAGTTGGCTATATTTGTACAAACTATTCGTTTTCATACTTTGTTCAATTTTACATTTTTTTTTGTTTTGGTACAGAACAAATCTTTTGTATTTTAACATTAGATGTTGATGCCAGTATTTTCTATTTGACATTTACAGTTTAATAATTAACTTGCATTGCAACAATGGCGTCTGTTTGACATTGTTAACATTTTTCTAGCATTTTAGAGCATGTTTTAAGATGTGTTATGTTGCTAAATCATTCTACAAACATGTCTGTAGCATGTAAAAACAAGAGCTGAAATATGTTCCCAACATCCTAAAACATGTTAGGAATAACATTAACATTAATGGAACTCTCCTTTTAAAAAAAACTTAAAGTCTCCCAAAGTTAAACAGTTGACTTAAAAAAAAAAAATTGAATTAATTCAGCCAATGTCTTGTTTTGGCGGGTTCGCTTTTAGCTTAGCTTAGCATAATGAATTTAGGCTAATATTCACTTCAATATTTATAAAAATAACCCCTCCACAACAAGAAAATCGGCTGAATGTTTAAAAATGGTTCAATTCTGTTCAACTCTAAGAGACTTGAAACATTAGCCTTTATTAAAAAACAGTTGAGTGTTAACATATGTTAGCAAGTGTTAGAAATGTGTCAGTTTTTAAACATGTTAAAAAAATATAAAAATTGGAATTTGCTCAGTGTGCTGGTACAAGTGAGCAATAAGTTAAAATATGTTAGTAAGATTATGTATTATGTTGTGTATTAAATTTTATCAACGTAAAAACATGTCAGCAAGTGTTAAAAATGTGTTAAAACATTTTAAACAGAACAAGTATGTTAAGTTAAAATAACAATAAAATATGTTAGCAAGTGCTAAAAGGTTAGAAATGTGTTAATAGGCTAGCACTGTTAAAAGTATTGATAGAATTAACATTCTAGCAGCGTTAAAATGTTATAAGATGCTAAATCATGTTAGAATAACGTTATAACATTTTACAGTAGACGGTGACATTAAAAGTATGCTCTGTGTGCTGATACAAGTGAGCAATGGGTTAAAACCTAAAATGTTAGATAGATGAAACATGGTAATAATGTTAAAACATACTAGACACATGTAAATGTGCTTGTATCTAAACATTTAAAAATTGTGTTAAGAAAATGTATGTGCTAATGTAAGCTAACAATTGGTTCAAACATGTTAACATGATAGAAATATGCCATGAAATGCTAAAAAAAATGTCGAAAATACTTAAAAAAATGTACTAGTTTTTCTACAAATAAAACAAAAAAAATGTGTTATACAATAAATTATTTGTTTAATTAATCATTTGTACAAAAACTATAGTAATATCAAATTAACCACGCTTTTATACACTAACCGTTTTGCTTTTACATTTTTTTTTTTACCTGAACATGTTTCCCAAAGGGCTTTGTGGGATTTAACCTAAGGTCTATTAAAAAATGTTCAAAGCGAAGTCTGTCGTCCCCTTTTGATACAGTAGCTGTCGATGAGTCAGGGTTGCTTTCCATAAAGAATCCCCTCATCTGCAGTCTAAATAGTCTTATGTTACAGCATGGGTGTCAGTTTCCAAGGTTTCTGCTCCTATTGCTCCTCTCAGTTTGCATATGGGTGTAAAAGGTTATTAGGTTATTGGATTTGAGTAGAGTGTTAATATTTGTTTTGTCTGTAGCGATCTAATAACATTTATTACAAAACTCAAATCAAAGTACTGCCATTTAGAGCATTATTGTTTTTTTTCCTTTTTTTTCATGCAGAAAATGACAATTGATGAGAATAACAAATGTTTTAATTTATTGTGATTGAAAATCAGGATTATTCCGTCAAATATAAAATTTGTTAACTCTTCTGTAGTTAAAACACTGATATCATGTTGTCAAAAAAACTATTGCTTATTTTATGCAAAACTAAAACAAAAATGACAATTGAATTTGATTCATTCATTCATTCATTTTCTTTTCGGCATAGTCCCTTTATTAATCCGGGGTCGCAACAGCGGAATGAACCACCAACTTATCCAGCATTTGTTTTATGCAGCAGATGCCCTTCCAGCTGCAACCCATCTCTGGGAAACATCTATACACACTCACTAACAAACACACACTATGGACAATTTAGCTCACCCAATTCACCTATACCGCATGTCTTTGGACTTGTGGGGGAAATCGGAGCACCCAGAGGAAACCCACACAACCACGGGGAGAACATGCAAACTCCACACAGAAATGCCAACTGACCCAGCCGAGGCTCAAACCAGCGACCTTCTTGCTGTGAGGCGATCGTGCTACCCACTAGGCCACCGTGGCGCTAAGGAATTTCATCTTTAGTAAAATTAATATTACCCTTTACTCAAAAACATAAGTATGAATATAAATCAAGGCTAATTGAAAATTTTCAAGTGTTATTCTACATAAAAAACAAAATATTTGCTTTTTTTAAAAATTAAAATTAGCTGAATCAACACAATTTTTGACAGAGAGACAGTTTTTTGGCGGGCAACTTAATTGTTTTATGTTAAATCCAAGTTATCTTAATCTAATTTTATTGGGACAACATGATGGAAAATTTGTGGAACCCAGAGTTTTTTTTTTTTGAATATCTGTTTATATACAACCCCCACAGAAACGATTAACCTCCACATCTGTCTGTACAGTATGTTGTGGTCTTTTTCTTTTTTTTTTCTTTTTTTTTTTACTCAGACTTATACATTTGCTTTATCCTACATTTTTGTGAAATCATAAAAGCATTCTTTAACATATGTCTCACTGCAGTTTTTATGTAAACTTTTGTTCATTTTCACACTAGTTAAAGCTCCAGAGACATCTTTGTACAACACCAAATAAATTCCACACAATACGTTCTGTGTTTATGGTTTATAAACGATACAGTATGTACCCTAAGGCCCCGTTTACACTGCCAGTTAAATGTAACCCACTTTTTTGCTCATATATGACACAGATTGGATCTGTCTATGACCGTGTAAATAAAAAAAAAACGCACGCATTCGGATATTCAGAGATCAGTTTCAGGCCTTCTTCATATGTGGAAATAAATCAGATATAAATCGAACATGACAATGCGACTGTCATGTAAACAGGCAGATTGAGGCTCAATAAACAGGCTTTATTGAGGCATTCTGATTTGTACGTCATTAAAATTGCGACAATGTGGTACTTTGCGGTTTAATTACGTAGAAGGAGGAGCTTGTTTGGAGACGTCAACGCGGTAAATAACAACAACAGAGGAAACATAGAGGAGGAAAGTGGTCAGTGGTCGACGGCAGAAGTTACCTGCCTTCCTGCCCTGTGGGGAGATGAGTCAGTGGAGGACACCATATATAAACCATAGGCGCAAGCCACAATGACAGCCCTTTCCCTCCTCCTCCGCCTAAAATTCATTTTAAAGTTGGGATATTTCGCAGAGCTAAAAGCAAGACAATTTCTTCTATCGTGGCTAGTGTGGCGCAGATGCTAGAACCCACCTAAACGCATGTGCGACCTCGTAAATTGTATGGCAAGTGTAAATACATAAATCGGATGTGGGTCACAATTAAAAGAACATATAAATGGACAGGCGAACAAATCATATATAGGCAACAAATTGGAATTGGGCATCAAGACCTGACAGTGTAAACAGGCTAAATATAACATATTTCAGATTCGCAAAAATGCTGACAGCACCCTCTAGTGGATTTGTCATTTGAAATTTGCATTGAAGCATACAAAAATGTAGGCTGAGGCATGTATTTTCTGTGAGTTTGGGCTGATTTTTAGGTTTTATCCAGGACAGATTCTTCTCTCCTCATCTTGCTCTTCTGGCCAGTATTCAGTCATTGGCCACAGGTGCGAGCAGGGGTTCAGGCTTCTCCCCGTGGGAGGAATGAGCTCAGATGAGATCCATCTCCCTCTGCTCTCCATATGCATTGTGTGACAACATGCATATTAAAGCTTCGCAAAGCGCAGATGCAGCCCTCGCTTTGACCAATGACTGCTGAGGAAAGCCCTTGTAAACCCTCCAGGGCTCCTCATAGTGAGCATGTCAGTACCGTGTGGTGTTTTTTCTTTCATTATTTGCAAAACCCAGAGGATGCTTTGGAAATCTGACTGAAGAGCAGATGTTGCTGTGTAATGATTGAACTAGGGTGCAGTCGTGTAGTCGGAGCCTCCATCTTGTGAAAACAAATGGCATTAAATGGTGATGGTGGAACTGGGACGGGAAATGAAGCCCCTGAGGGTCGGACTGCTTTGATCAGAGGGATTTAACGGCTTTGAGGATCTGTGCTGGCGCTTAAACACATCACTGTACCACACGAGCACACACGCACACACACACGCACACACACACGCACACACACACACACGCACACACACACAATCTCGCCTATAGTTATTTGAAAAAATTACCCATTTCAGTCAGCTCAACTGAAACAAACACTTTTGTTAACAATATCTTTTATTAATATTTAAAAATATATTCAGTACTAATATTTATTATTAAGCAGTAGTAATACTAATGTGTATATATCGAGAGATAGCTAATTGTATATTCAAAAATCTTCATGAAATTGCCTAAAAAAAATAGCCTTTAAAACATGATTTTGCTGCAATAAATATGCATCCCCCAGATGACAGTACATCTGGATATTTGAGTTGTGTTGTATCAGACTAAGTTGTACAGCGCTGTAATGCTTAGATGGCTTGTACAGCAATACAGCACTTGTGTCAAAAAATGAGTAAATCTTCCTTTAATGCCTTGAGGTGATGACTAAAGTATTAAGTCAATATCATGAAAGTGCTAAAGCGACGTACAGTAGCGCTGCGCGTTCACAAACTCAGTCAGATTAACGACGACTAAATCCTCCGTCGGTAAAAATAAATTACATATTTATGAGATCAGAGCTGTCTGAGTTTGATTTGATGATGCAGACATTTTGTGAGTGTTTTTTTTAATTATTATTTTTATTCTGCCTACAAAAGCACAACTGAAGTGTGACAGACCTTTTACGATTTTTTTTTACATTTTATATTCAAGCAACTGTTATTCTGTGCTGTTGAGAGACAGTTTCAGTAGTTTGCTGAGACTATATATATCCATATTAGTACGTTGATGGATGTTGGACATTTTTGCTATACTTTTTTTTTGTATTTAAATGTTGTATTATATTTATCATATAGCATATTAAATAAAGTTTAAAGGTTTTAGTACGAATCAACAAACGTGCGATTCAGTTAAATCATAAAACGGGCTAGATTTAACAACAATTAATTAATAGGAATTGATTATTATAAATGGTATAAATAAAAATATATATTTGAACCTTTTTTATTCATAAATGTTTATTAAAACATGAAGAAACTGCTGTGTTTCTTAATACATTTGATATTATATTACATATCTACAGTACACTTGTATTACTCTATTTTGAGATATACATTCTACTAGAAAATAGTAGTGTTTTTTTTTCTGCCACACTTTCTTCAAATGAGCAAAATTATAATCATTAAATTATCTAGTAAAAACAGACCTTTACAGTTTAAAAGTTTTGATTTTGTGCACAGCTCCAGTTTGGACTTGAGTTTTTACTGTTGATAACTAGATTCTATAATTCTCTTTGTGTTTTCTGCATCCTAAGGGTGCAGTAGGTGATTGTCTTCAGAAACATTTTTTGTTGTGCTGGTTGAAAGTCTCTTCACATTCCAATAGTAATGATTAAAGTTTAATAGAAAAGCCGAAGCTGCTGCTGGACTGATTACACACACTACATAAACAGCACATACACTCGTCCTCGTTGCTGAGTATTGTTAACTGTATATGGCATTACAACGCGTGTCCTTTGTCTAGTTTTTTGTGTTTTGATCCTATAGCCTTGCTTGTTTGTTTATCCTTGCCTGCTACCAGCCTTGTTGACCTTCTGCCTGTACCACGACTGCGATTCTGGATTCCTGTAAATATCTGATTGCCCCTGTTGACCACTGCAATGCTGACTTCCAAATTAAATCTGCGATTGGATCCTCACCGCTGTTGTCAGTGTCACTCTTCTCAGCGTTACAGTGTTCACATGCTTCCACGTGCACATGAGAGAGTGACAGTGGTAAAAACAAATGCTGAATTAAAACTTAAAAAAAAAACCTGAATCAATGTTGGAGTTTCTTTTGCACGCTGGAGGAAGGATGACACTAAAGTAATGTTATGTTTTCAAAGTATCTTAGTCACGCAAAGCTTATGTAGATTTTGTTGTTTTACGAATGAGTTAAATGCACGAAAGTGTTGTTCAGCCACTGAAATCTTTCGGCAATAGATTGATGTGACTATTTTCAATTTCTTAAGGTACCTTTACAGCATCGATAATGTAGATTTTATTTAGTTTAACAACAAAACATAAGTAAATAGCAGTTTTTCGCCTAAACACTACTATACTACTATAGTACAGTTTTTATTCGGAATTGTAGTATAAAGTACTATAAAGTTTTCTGACTGGCGAATGACATGATCTAGTGGGTTGTCTATTGTCATCTTTACCCAAGGGGTACTTACCGCACAGCCACCTGGGCAGAGCTGAGCTTCAGCTCCTTCTTGATGCACTTTTCTAAGTGATGTCACTGGGTTGGGATTTCAGGAGGCATGGCTTTGGACAGCAGGAGAGGGACTGTGTTTTCAAAGCTATTATGCTAACGGTTAGCATTTTGGCGGATCTCCTACTCCACCTTTAATTTCTCTTATAATTAATTTAACTTTGCCTGTTTGTATTGTTCATGTATACACTATTAATTTATTAAAATACATTATTAAAAGCAATTCTACAAATGAATCTTTGCTTTTTGTACCATACGTTTCATATATTTTTTTCATTAATTTACCTTATTTATCAAAATGATCAAATAACCGACAATCATTATTGGCTTACTGGCATCACTATTACTATTGCTCATATAGAGGAAGCGATAACATCCACCATTTCTCCTGTAGACCTTAAATAATACATTGATTTATCTGTGACAATATCGTGTCATAATGTCATTTCTAAATTTAACAGCTCCTAATGATTGTTCATCCAACGTTCTTTCTTTTGAAACGTGACTCAAAGTGTATTTTCAACATCCTTTCTTTCTGAAAGCCCCTTAATTGTTTTGTTGTTTGACACAGAATTGATGACGTTGACAGACTGAAGTCTTGAAAATGCGAAAGCCTTTCAGTGTTCAGCACAGCACATACATCATTACATTCATTAAAGTCTTAATTCCAAACCAGAGCTAGTGGTTAGTTTGTGGACTTGATTGTTCTCAGCTCTTCATTATGAATGACTTTGGGTTTGAGACTTTCTGTTATATCTAATTATAGACTTTTGTTTGTCACCAGAGACCTGCATGCATTCCATTATATCTTATCGTCTATTGTTTATTTACTGAGGGTTGACGCGACTGCTGAGGCATTACATGACAGAGAGATCATTTATTGAACATAATTTAATGTTTTACAGTGCTTATAAAATATACATGTTGTCTTACATGCAGGGCAAACTATGTAAAACAAAACTCCTAATACATATATATATATATTTCATATATATATATATACAGTTAAATATATCTACTTACAGTTTTAATAACTGCTTTCCAATAACTAATTTATTTAATCTTTTCCATGGTGATAATACATAATATTTTACTAGCCATTTTTCAATTTTGCTTAAATGTAAAGGTTTAGCTAGGATAATTAGGTTAACTAGGCAAGTTAGGTTAATTAAGCAAATCATTGTACAACAGTGGCTTGTTTAGCCAATCGAGAAAAAAAAATTCTTAAGGGGTCATATTTGACCTTTAAAAATGTTTAAAAAATTAAAAAACTACTTTTAATTCGGCCAAACTGAAAGACATAATATTTTATATAAAATAATGTAAAAATGTTCTATAAAAATAAATAAATAAATAAATAAACCTTTTACATGAGGGCTACGGTGGCCGAGAAAGGTTAACGCGCTGCAATTTAAGAAAGCACAACGGAAGAAAACGCGCAGCAAGTTATTGAAAACACAGCGGAAGAAAACGCGCAGCAAGTTATTGAAAACACAACGGAAGAAAACGCGCAGCAAGTTGGTCAAAACACAACGGAAATGTTTCAAGAGGACCCAAAAACATGACAGACCCAGCTGAGATACGGATGTAGTTAATTTATTTAATAACGCAACATTTCAGTTGATCATTAATTAGACTGATAATTTACAAAAGACAACGGAATCGTGTAATCAGGATATTACACCTTTCAAAGACCACCAATCACTTCACTGAACAAGTCACGGCGGGTCCGTATCAGCTGTGTCCGTCATGTTTTTGGGTCCTCTTGAAACATTTCTGTTGTGTTTTCACCAACTTGCTGTGCGTTTTCTTCCGTTGTGTTTTCAATAACTTGCTGCGCATTTCTTTTGTTGTTTGTGTTTTGACCAATATGCTGCGCGTTTCTTCCGTTGTCTGTTGTGAGAATTTGTAACAGGTGTGCTGCCAAATTGATGAAGATCGTATCTTAATTTGCTGGTGTTTTTTGTTATTGCATGTGCTTTCTTAACTTGCAGCGCGTTAATCTTTCTCGGCCACCGTAGGTAAGCCACACATCATGGCCAGTGATGTAGTTATCCCTTGAAAATTATATGCATAAATTGCATAAAGTAATGCTTATGTTGTTGCAGCTAAAAAAGTTGGGGCCTTTCAATTATCTAAATAATGCATGTACTGTGTTGTGGCCAGTTAAAATGGTTATGGTCAGTAAATAATTTCAAATAATGGATATATTGCTGTACATATAGTAATATGTGGTAAATCATATTAAATAATCCATGTATTGTTGCTGGCAAAATAGTTAAAGTGGGTAAATTATCGCAAGTCACCAGCCTATTGTAGAAGTGGCAAAATCTTAATTATTCAATAAAATCAATAAAACAACAACTACCGTTTCACACAAATTTTAGGGGCAGATAACCATTGAATAAAGGTGTATTGTTACACAATTTCTAGCACTACTTTGTTTATAATACTAACAAATATATTTGAATGTTTTTTTATCACATAATGTAGTCCACTCAGTTTGGGTTTCTGATGTACACTGTTAAAAATGCAGGGTTGTGCTAGGCATGGGACGATAACTGGTTTTAAAGTTTTATCACATTTTTAAACTGTAACATTTTTCTGTTAAACCGTTACTATGGTATTTGTTTTTTTTTATGTGTAACTATTTTATTTAGGGTTTTTTTTTTTTTTTAGAGCAACAGTATCTCCAGCAGACCCTCCACATTGCTACTGGTCAGTCCAGTTTCATGAAATATTTGAGAAACTTTATATTCAAAGAAAAGAAGGATATCCAAAGATGCCATTTCAAGTTACTAATGGAGACACAAGAAATCAATGACTTTTATCCATTTTTTAACCTGACATGTTCATTGTTTCAAAATATTTTAAATAGTAAAATAAAATATACCGTGTTCAATGGGGGAAAAGGTTGTTGTTTTCTACGCAGACATTTAAAAAGAAGATATTTTAGAGCAGTAATTGCAATTCCATGATATTATGAAACCATGAATCTTTATCCAAAGTTATCATATCATCAGAATCTTATATCGGCCCATGCCTAGGTTCCACACAATTCATTTAAGTTAAATTGAACATAAAAAAAAATTCCCAAAGAAATCTCAAGAATTGTTTTTCAGCTTATTTTAAATATATATTTTTGAGTATTGTAAATACAGTTTTGCATTTGCTACTGTATCACAAATATAACTCAAGTATGTTTTATTGCGTTGCTTCACGACCTGCAGAAATCCTTTCCCCAACAGTCTTCCAAAATTTATTTTACCCTTGCAGCACAGATCTTGCTTTCACCATTTCATAAAATCCTTTCCCTGCAAGTATTCTCATATGCCTCGGTGTTCTTTGCCTCAATTTACCTCCATTGTTTCACTTACTCAAATAGAGGCGTCATTTTAGCTAAACAAGCCAACATGGGTTAAGGCTGTGACTTCATAGAGAGAGAGAGGGAGAAAGAGAGAGATAGAGAGGGAGGGGTGAACGAGTGATTCAAGCACTGTTTAGTCCATTAGCATCTGTTATGTTACTGTGCTGTAGGTGCTCAGAGAGGCTTTGCGTGGAAGCGTCCGACTAAGGCAAGTCACGCACACACACACTCAAACACACACGCTGGTGCACGGGAAGAGCAGCTGCGTGTGATTTGGGAGCTGTTCTTCAGCACCACAAAACAATTCAACTCAGACACGGAGAAAAACGCTTAAGAGAAGAGTCCGTAAGTACGATAATTTACTTCATCAGTAAGGAGAGCGTTAAATTATTCAGTTGAGGGGAGATGTGTGTTTGAAAAGAGTGTGTGTTATAATCATAATGTTATAGTCGTATTTTTCCTGAAGATGTCCTTTGTTTGAGTTTTGACTTGACTGGAGTTGCCTTCTCTGGTTGCGTTTATTTATATTGTGAAGTAAGTTTTTCTTCTGCATTCAAAACCTGTCATGAGCTCTTTTGTTCTTGACACTGTATCTAATGTCAGTGCATCATTCATGTCACATTCATAGCTTGAATGTCTTTCTTGTGTTCTCTGAGGTCAAACGTCAGAGGAAAGAGCAGGAGCCACTAAATAGGTTAAACCGCTGAATAATTCATAAACATGTTCACTCTTTCAGTCTAGCAACTAGCAACTCTCCTCACGCAATTTGATGACGAACTCTCCAGATCTTAAAACTGAAGTCTGTAAGTTTTTCTGTTTGGTTTGAAAATGAACTAAATTAATTTTTTAGTAAGTGCACAATCAGTCTGTGTCCAAAACAATCTCTTTATCTTAGCATAATTCACATAATTTGAGTGGTATATTGTTTATATAGGTTTTCACTGGATATCCAGGTCTGCTGCTGGTGGTCTTTGCGTCATTACAGTACGTCACGTCTGTATATAGAATCATACAGAAGGACTCCCAGCTAATATGCTATGTGAGACCTGAGGCTGCTGCAGGTCTTGAATCATTTCTAGCCTCTTTTTAATAATGCTGGTATAATTAACCTTATTTGCTTTATATTGTGTGAAATTGAAAAGTATGGCAATCAGTGATTCATTGAAATCTACAGTACAGGTATTATAGTAATAAATACATAGTCATGGTATGTTGGTATGCTTACTAACATGTAACAAATTAAAAACAAAGTATAACAGTGATGATAGATTGATGTGATGTTAGCCACTTAATCGTTTTAATCATAGGGACAAGTTTAATTTGTGCTCATTATCATATTTTATAACATTCATACATTTTTGCTGGTGGTGAGCTGAATGGAGATTAAAGCCTGATGTTAAATAGTGCTTATTGAAAAACAGAAATTCACAATTAAAAGTTAGTGGGGAAAATGTACAAGCTCTAAAAGAAGTAAGTGAAATGAATCTCACCATCGAGTGCTATTTGCTCTGCAATTCCTCTCCATAACAAATCTATCTTGTCAACATTTATGTAGTTGGTGTCACATTTATTATACAGCTCTTATTATTCAAACAAAAATGAAACAAGCTGCTTCACATTCATTTTTCTTGATGCGTCTCATTCCTTGTTAGGAATGTGTGCTCACCTAGACAATATTGTGCTTGAGTGTTGACAAGTCTTGTTTACTAGAACTTCAGCAGGTCCAGCAAAAGTGCCAAACCCATTAGTCAACCATGTTTTTAACGTGGCAAATCAAGCCAAAATAAAAAGAGCGTAAGGGAATTCTTTTAATCAGGCTTTTAAGAATGGCTTTTTGTGTGTTGGCGTGTACCACCACATAGGCACTTTTTGTTTTGTCACAAGGCCTTAAAAAAAGTGGGGGTGGGACAATAAGAGAGGGATAGCTTGGTGATTTCCAAAAAAAAAAAAAAATGTTTTTAAACTTTGAGATAAAAATAGTTATTAAGTTACATTAAAAACAACATGCAAATAAAAAGCCGTTAGCCTTTCAATGTTTTTTCCCATTGGATTGTGACCCCTGGGGTGATTACGGTAGAGTTAACAACACAGAAATATCATCAGATGCAGCAGATTTATTTAAAGGCACAATGATAAACTTTGACACATTTGCAGCACTCACATAGAGTACATTAAGAATAAAAGCCGGGACTGAACATGGAGGATGATCTCCAAGTGGCGGTCTCCAAAATTAAACCAACAATAAACTTGTGCTGTAAGTGTGCAGTCTCATTAGACAAGGTTAATATTATTCAATCGTTTTTTTTTTTCTTTGTTTTTTGTTTTTTGGCTTAATCCCTTTACTAATCAGGAGTTGCCAAAGCGGAAAGAACCACAAACTTATCCAGTACAGTATACAGTATGTTTTACGCAGCAGATGCCCTTTCAGCCACAACCCAACACTAGGAAACACCCTTCACACACATACTGTACACTACAGCCAATTTAGCTTATTAAAGTCACTTATAACTAGGGCCACACGGAATCTGCACGCGCAGAATTCCGCAGATTTCCACAGATTTTTAGCCCGTCCTTGATTCTGTTTATCTACTGGTGTAAATGTGTGTAAATGTATATTTATTCAGTTTGTAAATTAATTTCAGTAATAATATTGACTAAAATAAAATATGATTCATATGATTTTTTTACAATACAGTTTGTAAAGTAATATTTTCTGTCTTTTAGTAGATATATTGCTTTGTTTACCAAACAAAGTGGATCTAATTGGATTCACATTGTAAACATTAAATTAAAGTTAAAGGTATTACTTTTTATTTAATATATTAAGGTATTAGTTATAATACTCCAAAAATCATTCCACATAAATACGCAGATTTTTAACAATATACTTCGCAGAAATAGCAAAAAATGTCCGCAGATTCTGTCTGGCCCTACTTATAACACACGTTTTTGGACTGTGGGGGAAACCGGAGCACCCGGAGGAAACCCACATGAACACGGGGAGAACATGCAAACTCCACACAGAAATGGCAACTAATCCAGCCGGTGCTCAAACCAGCGACCTTTTTGCTGTGTGGTAATCGTGCTACCCACTGCATCACCATGACACCTTAAGTTAATATTAATCACGTTTTTGTGTCGCCAATATGCTTGTGGTTATATAGGCCTATTGGTGTGTCCTCAAAGTTTGTATGTTTACAACCACTTCAGAGGATAACGGGTGTCGCGAGTAACTGGAAGTGGTAATTTGGGGGTCGCAGACTGAAGAGTTTGGGAACCCCTGCCTTTAAATAATGATGATAATTGCAAACAAAAATGATTTTGTGTGCACAGGCCTTTAATCCCCATTGGTGGCACATTGTATTCATGTTTTGATTTTCTCAGTCGGTCAGAACAAAAGTGTAAGACATGTTACTTGCTTGTTCAGGTGACGTTTTCTATGTGAATTGGGGTATACTTCCAAGAATCTGTGATTTGCTTTGTTTGAGAACCACAAAACTCCTCAGAAAATTAGATTCATCCACTTTGAGGAGTCACTGAGATGCACAAACCACGCAAAAGATGATCGTTCCACAAATCACTGCAATTACAGCTTTCAAACTGAGATGGTGACAAACACCCAAAGCTTTCAGACTGCCTTTTTAAATTCCCCCTGAAATCAAAATAAAAAAAATGTTGTGTGTTAGTAGTCTTAAGGGGATCTCTGAACAACTATGCTCCAAAAACTGAAGAAAAAAAATGCAAAAAGAAGATATAAGAAGTCAAACATCAACAGGATTTGTAGGTGGTAATAACTAGGGCCAGACGGAATCTGCGGACATTATTTGCTATTTCTGCTGAATATTTTGTTAAAAATCGGTGGATTTATGCGGAATGATTTTAGGAGTATCATAACTAAAACCTTAATATATGAAATAAAAAGTAATACGCTTTTAATTTTTATTTAATGTTTACAATGTGAATCCAATTAGATCAACTTTATTTTGTAAACAAAGCAAGTCTCTCATATAAAATATCTACTAAAAGACAGAAAATAGTACTTTACAAACTGTATTGTAAATAAATCATATGAATATTTTTATATTAGTCAAAATATTACTAAAATTAATTTAAAAAACTGAAAAAAATATACATGACACACATTTACAACAGTAAATAAACAGAATCAATGATGGGCTAAAACTTCCACATGGAATTCTGTGTGCGCAGATTCCGTGTGGGCCTATTAATAGCCTCATGGGCAGTGTGTCGACATGTAATTCGAATCTCATGAACCTTTTCCTGATCGCCACCTCCCTCTTTCTACTACTGTCCTATCAGAATAAAGGCAAAAACCACTAAAATAAAATTCAATCTGTACAAAAAGGGAATCAACATTCGACATGCACAGCCTCTCATCCAGTCTTCTGACCAATCAAATGCTCTTTAGTACCTGAAGCCTTCTAGCCCGTACAAACAATGACTGAAATTTGTCATTGATTCACAAGTATCCAGTCATTTATTCCAAGAGTTCGCCTAAATGCTTACAGTACATGTGTAAAATAATAAACAGTAAAATATGTTTATTAGTCATAACAATTATGGAGGAACCACAAAGGCCTGGGATGCTAAAGTGTTTATGAATGTTCACTCACCTCTCTACGGCAAGCCTCAGGGGGGAAAATGCATGGCACACACACAAACATAGTCAGCCCACAAGCAACTAGGACATTTAAAATGGAGTCTGCTACACACAATAACCTTGTTTAGCGAATGGAACCATATAAGAACTAAACCAAACAGACCAAGTAAATATGATTTTCTGTGGGATGAAGGGAACTCTTGCGGTTTGCTTTGGCCCAGAGACTGACGATATACATCGGATCAAATGCATGAGTAGATGCAGACCGCAGAACAAATCAAACCCATGTGTACAGTGGATGGAATTATGTATTTTTTAAAGCAGAAAACTAATAGACTGACTCCACTGTGCAGTACTTGTATACTATAGCTATAATAAGTCTCTTAACTCATCAACTCTGACTGGCAGAGCTGTATGATAAACAAAATGCTATTGGCTATTTAAAAAAAGGGAGGAGCTAGTAAGTTAACATTACGTCACTCAATTCAAAACACTTCAGAAGATCTTTAAATAAGAGTTTTCATGTACACCAGGCTGTATTCATCCTCTAGCACTTTACTGCTTACACAAATATATATGATGATACACCTGTCTGCTTTTAAATGTGCCTTTTTTGACAGACCTCAAACAGATGATCTCCTGTTGCTCTAAATCATGCCCCTTTCTCAATCCCTCTCTTTATGTTTGAGTTTTCTTCCCCTGCTCCGTTAGCTTTACCGATACACCCTGAGGCTGTAGGTGTCGGAGGGTTTCTTGCTTGTTGTTTATCTCTGCTCGGCAGGATAGCATGTGTGATGGTGTTGTCTGTGTTTCCGACAGAGTACAGTCGATTTGAAGCCAAAATCCATGATCTACGGGAGCAGATGATGAACAGCAGTATTAGTTCAGGCTCCGGCTCATTGCGGACGAGTCAGAAGAGGACGCTGTATGTCAGGTGAGCTCTTTCTAGTAACTACTAGTTACAGGACATTTGATTTCCCTGACATGCTTAGATCCTTAATCCGTAGAGATCGACACAAGATGTGTTG
This sequence comes from Danio albolineatus, assembly GCA_903798035.1. Classification (NCBI taxonomy): domain Eukaryota; kingdom Metazoa; phylum Chordata; class Actinopteri; order Cypriniformes; family Danionidae; genus Danio; species Danio albolineatus. Next base: position 1,511,726 of record CAIGQQ010034734.1, on the reverse strand, counting down.
ATCTCTAAGGATCTGTGGCATCTGTGGCACTAAAGCAGTTTGCACAGTACGCACAGTACATGCGTGTATGTATACAGACTGTACTGTGTATATACACACACACACACAAACAAACACACATATTAGTAGTAGTAGTAGCAGTAGTTGTAAATATTTTAATATGAATGTTTTACAACGTTCACTGTTTATTAGTTAAAGTTTGTGATGTAACATTATTTGGATGGTCTGTTTTGCACATTTTGTTGACAATAATTTACATTGCAACTACATGTCTTTAGAATATTAGCAGGCTGTCTCCACGTACAGACATTTTCCTGACTAAGAAACTCTGCAAGTATGTCGACTTACACGAACCCAAACTATAACTTACACTCTTCTAATATTCTAATGAGAATTATTTGGCAAGCAGCTGCACTTTATGTGTTAAAGGAACTATCAAAATAAACCAATACCAGTCTATTATTGTTTTTCATAGTAGTAGCAATAATGTAAGTAGTAATAATAATAATTTAATAAGTAAAATATATATTTCAATTGCTATTAGGGCTGCACATTATATCGTTTCAGCATTGATAACACAATGTGCGAATCTGCAGTAATTACATAGCAGTATCTGCAATGTTGAGTTGGGATTATAATTATAATTTAAAGCATCTGTGCTTAAGAAATGATCAAATTTGTAGTTTCAGCAAAGATTCATTGTGTTCATTTATGCAATGAAGACAGTAGTCAACATTTGAAGCGGATGAAAAAATAGCAAAATAAGAATAGGTGATGTTGAGTATTTTTAGGACATCTTTGATTTCCGTGGTGGTTTTAATACATTTTAAAATTTGATTATACTGTATACAGTGTTAGTTTTACATTTGATTATTTTATTACTGTACCTCAATATTGTTAGACTCTTTAGAAAGCAATAAAGCACTAATTAATTTGTACAGTGTGTTTGTTCTAATGTATTAATTTATGTTTGTAACTTCTGTAGTAGGGCGCCACGGTGGCGCGTGAGTAGCACGTTCGCCTCACAGCAAGAATGTCGCTGGTTCGATCCCCGGTTGGGGCAGGTCCCGGTTGGGCCAGTTGGCATTTCTGTGTGGAGTTTGCATGTTCTCCCCGTGGTTGCGTGGGTTTCCTCCGGGTGCTCCGGTTTCCCCCACAGTCCAAAGACATGCGGTACAGGTGAATTGGGTAAGCTAAATTGTCCATAGTGTATGTGTGCGAATGAGGATGTATGGATGTGTTTCCCAGAGATGGGTTGTGGCTGGAAGGGCATCCGCTGCGTAAAAACAAATGCCGGATAAGTTGGCGGTTCATTCCGCTGTGGCGACCCCGGATTAATAAAGGGAGTAAGCCGAAAAGAAAATGAATGAATGAATGAATGAACTTCTGTAGTTTTATGCGCACACAGACACACAAATACACACACCCGATCAATGTAAAATTAAGAATTCTTTTCAAATAGAGTTGATTAAATCATCTCAGGAAATTATATTCAAATCGCAGAAATACAAAATATGGCAATGTCAGTTTTTGCTAATATCGTGCAGCCTTAATTGTTATTAAGATTTTATTTGTACAAAGCAAAACAAAAACAAATGTAAAAAAATATATATTATGTAAAATATATATTGTAATTATATATGAACTCAATACTGAATGTAAATATTTATTAAATGAAAATGAAATAATAAATTAAGTAATATAAATAATTAATAAATGAAATTAAATACATTCTGTTCACACAAAACAAAGCTGAAATAAACAAACAAACAAACAAACAGAAAAATCCTTCTCTAATCTTATAGCTTTCATTAATGTTTGACCCTGCTTTGTGTGTGCGTTCGTGTGTACCGTATGTATTGTTTTGTCTGCCGCTGACTGCGTCATCATCGGCCCCTTATGTGAACGTGATTCTCTGAAGTGTGTCTGTTTTTTTTGTGGCTCTTAGAACATTCAGGCCGATGGTTTCACACTAGACTGAATCACATCATTTCAGCCAGTAGCATCAAGGGTTCTACACAGACTGAGAGTTTGCCATATTTTTGCAGCCATTGTAGATCTTTTCTCCTTTATGTGTTCACAGGCTCTCATCGCTCCTAGCCTAGCTAGTATGAGTTATATAGACAGTAAACAGATACAGTAGATGGTCCTAATTGTTCTGCGAAGCGCCTGCTGTTGTTTTACTCAGATACGGCTTTTGTTTGACTTTTCTTCAGCTCTCGGTTTTGCTGTTCTTATGTTTTATTAAGAGTAGCTTTGACATTTTGAGGATTGGAAAGCCCTTGGGCTCTGATTCTCTACACATGCATGCATATTCACTGGTTTAAAAGCATTTTTTTCAGATGTCTCGACATCGAACTCAAGCCATAATATGTGCATGTTGTTCATTCAAAGTTTAATCATAGTTTAATTCCTATGTAATATTCTTCATGTTTAGTTAATAATAGTTATTTTTGACAATGCATAACCAGCGCAAAATTAATCTATGATATGGATTTACAATATATTCAGTTCATCATTAACTACCTGTGTGTGAATGCTTAAAGGGATCCAAAAGTAAAAAAAATACTTCATCCTTTACTCTCTTTCCTGTGGTTTTAAACCTCTATGAGTTTCTTTCTTTTTTCATCTTTTTGTTCAACAGAAGAAAAAGTGAGTAAATGATGACAGAATTGACACTTTTGTGTGTGAAATATTTCTTTAAATATTGCATAATTATAGTAATTTCACCCACAAAATGTATTTGATTAGAAACTGATAGTCACTGACATCCATATAGGATAAAAATACTATTCTTTAAATTATCTTATTTTGTTTTCAGCTGGCCACGGTGGCCTAGTGGTTAGCACGTTCGCCTCACAGCAAGGTCACTGGTTTGAGCCCCGGCTGGGTCAGTTGGCATTTCTGTGTGGAGTTTGCATGTTTTCCCTGTGGTTGCGTGGGTTTCCTCCGGGTGCTCCGGTTTCCCCCACAAGTCCAAAGACATGTGGCATTGGTGAATTGGGTAGGCTAAATTGTCCGTATAGTGTATGATTGTGAGTGTGTGTGTGTGGATGTTTCCCAGAGATGGGTTGCGGCTGGAAGGGCATCCGCTGCGTAAAAATATGCTGGATAAGTTGGCGGTTGATTCCGCTGTGGCGACCCCGGATTAATAAAGGGACTAAGCCGACAAGAAAATGAATGAATGAATGAATGTTTTCCGCTGAAAAAAAAAAAAAAAAAAAACTTAAACAGTGTGGAACAAATGGAGGATTTATCAGTGATTAAAATGGTGTTGTATATGTAAGCAGGCTATTCCTTTAAAATTAATTGTTATGAAAAAAAAAATCCAAACTGAAATGTACTGTGGGATACACAGCGATGTAGTCGGTGATTAATGAAAGCAGGTGGTGACAAAAATATAAGTATTCATAGAGTTATAATGTAGATTTTTTTTTTAAATTCAATTATCATAAAGCAAGTAAAATATCTCAAAATGATTACACACACATAGATTTGAGCCAAAAGAGAGAACAACACCGTACTTATTTACATTTACGTTTATTTACATTTCCAACAAATCATTAGGTCCGTTTTACTGTAAATTAGCTGAGACTTTGTTTGTAATAAATATTCTTTATAGTGTATACCAAAATCATTTCTGTTTGTTTTATATTATGTAAAATATAGTTTTTCAGATTTCAACTTTTCATTTTAAAGGTTTTATTGTTTAGTTAAACTTAATTGTTTTGTCTAATTAAGGGAAACTGGTTGTGTTTTGGCACCACAGTGGCGTAGTGAGTAGCACGTTCGCCTCACAGCAAGAAGGTCGCTGGTTCGGGCTCCAGCTGGGTCAGTTGGCATTTCTGTGTGGAGTTTGCATGTTCTCCCCGTGGTTGCGTGGGTTTTCTCCAGGTGCTCCGGTTTCCCCCCACAAGTCCAAAGACATGTGGTATAGGTGAATTGGGTAGGCTAAATTGTCCGTAGTGTATAAGTGTGAATGGATGTTTCTCAGAGATGGGTTGCAGCTGGAAGGGCTGGTAAAACATACGCTGGATCAGTTGGCGGTTCATTCTGCTGTGGTGACCACGGATTGGTGAAGGGACTGGGTCGACAAGAAAATGAATGAATGAATGGTTGTGTTTTTTTTACTTATAAAATCTACAACTCATATTTCTTTCTGTTGTTTGTTTGCTTTCCTCATTCAACAAAACATTTTAACATGATACTACTTAGAGCGTTAACATTTGTAGTTCAGTTCTCAGTTTGTTCAGTCTGGATCAAGAAAGACACTTATTTTGTCATGCTTTGTTTAGCATATACAGTCACATTTTTTAAAAAGAACATAAAAAAAAAAGAAATCTGCATTTAGGACCTTTTATATAACAGAACCTAAAAAACATACAAATGCTGAACACATTGGTATTATGACTTTTGTCCTCGTACAGTATTGTGTGTTTGTTCAAATCTCTCTAAAGGATTGATTGTGGCACTTAGAGCTTTCTGCATTCATCCTGTATCTCAAATATACGACATAGTGAAGTTGTTTGTTCATTTATTGCAATTATTATTAAATATACTTTAAGGGTTGTTTTTAAAAGATTTATTCGGCCGCAAATTGTTGTAGATGTCAAAATAACTTGCTTTGATGGCTGCAGGTAGAACTGCAGTCATTTTAGGCTTACAGTATATTCCGTGCAGCATTTCCGCAGCTCACAGCATTTTCGTGGCATAAAGTCAGGACACGAAGAGCCACTTACAGTACATGCAGGACTTGCCTCTTTTCTTTTTCTGGCTCTTACAAGAGATTTGTGATCTCCTGGTTCAAATGACTTATTTAAAATGAGTTAAAACAACACTATTTATTTGTGTGACTGCAATTATGCAAGCTTAACTGTTTTGTGTTCAATCTACTTGAATTTTGTGGAACCCTGCATATTTTTACAGTGGGCATACTGTATACTGTAGCAGATCTTTTTTGTGCATCATACTGTAGTACATAAATCAGTCATATTTTCTACAAAGCATCTAGTAAATATAGTTTAAAAAGATGAACTGCCTTACTGGCTGTTTTAGCACAAATTAGACGTTTCTGATATTTTATCAAAGCATATACAATTTGAGTGTTTAATGCGTCCTCGGTAAAATATCAGTAAAAATACTCGAATCTCTGGTCTCTGCTTCATCTGTATAAGGATACAAAAATAGCTTATTACACCTTTAAGAAACCATATGCAACCAAATCATCTACTCAAAACGCAAACGAGAGTTCTTTATGTTCTTTTGAAGGTTAACGAGGGCTTTGGTGTCTGTATGTTTCCTTAAGGTCCCAAAAGCTTCACAGCTGGCCTGGCTTCTTCCTGGAAGAGCTTCATTATTGATGAGGAAACAGGGATAAGCTAGTCAAGAGCTAGGATGGCTAGTTACTTCAGCTCCAGTTCTTCTAAACGCACATGCACAAAACAGCAGTGGCCTACTTAACATCTCGGGAAATCTGTGGGCCAATGTGTTCAGAAGAGTAGATTTGTAAATTTGAATAAACTGCTATTGCAGAATGTTTTCAGAATTTCTATGGTAAAACTCATAGAGGTTCCTCAGAATGTCACAGAGGTTTTTCCTTGACATTTTATTACTGTAGTCTGGTTTGTTCTATGCCTACTTGGTAGCATGTAGCTTTATTTATATATTCACTTATTTATATACAAATTCATTTTCTAAATTGACATTCCCCCTTTTTCTCCTCTGTTTGACTTCTTTTGAAGAGATTTAAAGAAACTAAACCTAAAAGGTTTTTGGGGTTTATCAAAACATTGCATTGCCGAAACGTAGAAATTGTGTTCGACTTTTTCATTGTCTGTCATTTAGAGTCCAGAAAAACGCATCAAAAACTATTATTACCTGTCATTTAATGAAAACACATTTAAAAGTTGTTTTAAATTTTATTAGAATTTTTAATCTTCAGTGTACAGTATGAGCATAGTCTGGATTATGTAATTATTTAAGCTGTTACAGTAGAGGACAGATGAACAAAGACTGTGCATCACTTTTTTTATGTTCAACATGACAAAGCAGATTTTATTTTAATTTTTTGCAGTGACAGCATTAACAGGCAAATATGAGCGACACGATATTGCACGATATGGTTATGATTTTAAATATGCATGGTTTAAATATGGACAAAACATATTGTTCAGTTATGATCATTATGGTAATTTATTCAAATTATTTTTCTTTCAGCATTATAACTGGCATATGCTTATATGACCATTAACCAACAAGATAAGCTTATTAATATAAATCTGTGTAAACTACAGTAATAATAATAATAATAATAATAATAATAATAATAATAATAATAATAAAAATGCTTCATTCATTCATTCATTTTCTTTTCGGCTTAGTTTGGTTTAGTGCTTTATACACACTCATTTACAGACATACACTTCATACAATTTAGCTTACCCAATTCACCTGTACTGCATGTTTTTGGACCATGGGGGAAACCGGAGCACCCGGAGGAAACCCACGCGACCAGGGCGAAAACATTCAAACTCCACACAGAAATGCCAAGTGGCCCAGCCATGGCTCGAACCAGCGACCTTCTTGCTGTGAGGCGATTGCGCTATCCACTGCGCCACCGTGGCAGCCCTAATAATAATAATAATAATAATAATAATAATAATTATTATTATTATTATTATTATTATTATAATAATAATAATAATAATAATAATAATATAAAGGTTTACTTAACATATTTTTATAAAAAGTTGTAATCTTTGGTAATTATGGACTGCCTTCAAATTTTTCTTTCAGTTATAAGAAAAAATTAATAAACTCTCACTGATAATAAGTAAATAATAAGTAAAAGCTGTTGTACTGGGCGACAAATAGCATGAGGTTTGGGAGGCACTACAGGTGTATTCTATCAGTGACAGATGGGGTCCAGCATTTAAGCAATTAACACGTATACATCAACATTTTTGCGATTTTTAGTTTGGTTGGTGAAGCTAATGGTGCAGAGAGTACACAAAATTTGAGTTTTACTTAAAATGTGATGTATGCAAATATTTTTGAGAGCAACTTGTCTGTTTTTTATTTTTCGTAAAATATGGAATATGCAAAGAAATACACTGACTGCAAAAATATTTCATTGATTCTCCATTTAATTCAATAAGCCAAATATCCTCAATAACCATATTGTAACACTAGCACATACAAAAATTTCTATTATATTCATTTATGTACGTATATTTATGTACATTTTTTCTTCCTGCAGAGCCCTGTTTGATTATGATATAACGAAAGACTCCGGCCTGCCCAGTCAGGGGCTGAACTTCCGCTTCGGCGATATCCTGCACGTCCTCAATGCCTCAGACGAGGAGTGGTGGCAGGCACGGCATGTGACCACAGATGGCGAGATGGAGGAGATGGGCGTCATTCCCAGCAAGAAGAGGTATGTTGTGCCCCCATGCATTCCAGAGCACAGGGCACTGTCGAGAGAGCTCCGTTAACCTTCTTTACTATTATTCATGCAATTTGTCCATTTAATGCCACATTACCCACTGCTCATAATCTTTTCTTTAATGTTTCTTATACAGTGTCTTCTGTTTCAATCCACTGCTATTGTTCATTTAGATTTGGTTATCACCCACTGTGCATGGGAATTGTTATTAATGAGCAATGAGCACACAAATCTATCTGTGGCACTCACTCTCTCCCCCTCTCTCAATATATATATATATATATATATATATATATATATATATATATATACTGTACAGTTAATGTCAGAATTATTAAACCCCCTTTGATTTTTTTTTTTTTTTTTTCAAATTATGTTTCACAGAGCAAGGAAATTTTCACAGTATGTCTGATAATATTTTTTTTCTTCTGGAAAAAAGTCTTGTTTTATTTTTGGCAAAATAAAAGCATTTTAAAGTCAAAACTATTTGCCTCTTTAAGCTATTTTTAGTTTTTCGATAGTCTACAGAACAAGCCATCGTAACCTGCCGAGTTAACCTAATTAAGATAGTTTTAAGCCTTTAAATGTCACTTTCATTCACACTTTCATCATGGCAAAGATTAAATAAATCATTTATTAGAAATGAGTTATTAAAACTATTATGTTTAGAAATGTGTTGAAAAATCGGCTCTCTGTTAAACAGAAATTGGGGGAAAAAAACAGGGGCTAATTATTTAGGGGGGCTAATAATTCTGACTTCAACTCTATGTACTGTAGTATTCTTGCTTTTATTTCCTAGGCTGAAATAAAAATTCTCTTTTCTCTCTGTGGTGAGGATTTCAGCTTGTCTTAGCAGTTGGAGATAGGTGTTATAGGTGTTTCTTCATTAATATGCATGTTTACTTATTTTTTTATTAGGACTAAACTTTTATTGTTATTATTATTATTCAATCTTAAAGTCCTGTCCAAGTTGCATATATTTTTCCATCTTCTTTTGCTGCTCTTTAAACTCTTTTATAGATTGAACTTTGCTCTTGTCACAGACTCAGAAAGCATTTACACCACAACATGTTTAGCCAAAAATAGGAACTTTTTATGCATTTGCCTGTTTGTGTACTTGATAACAGCATTTTTGAAAAAGATCCTTGCAATGAAATCGATTTAGGACTGACAATGTCTGCTTTATTTTGATCAGAGTCATGGGTTTATGGCCACCTGACATTGCAAAGTCTAATTAAAGCTCTAAGCTTCAGCTCTGATGTGTGATGCTGTGAGCGTTTCTCTCTCGTTCTCTCCACACAACTGTTTGCTGATAATTGACTTCTCACCTCATGATAAAAATGAACCTCTCTCTCGTCTCGCCATCACATGCCACTGTCAGCAATGATCTGTATTTTTGGAAACAAGTTGGGATTTCTCTTTGGGAAAGTTTTGCTAAATGCTCCTATGCATTTTAAACATACTCTATACTGGTATCTGCTTTAAATTTTGTGGTATTTTATAAGCATTTTGTTGGTTGGAGGTCTTAAAGATGACCCTTAAATGATCAGTTGCTAGCAGATGTCAGGTTACTTGCTCGTGACAGTGTTCCTATTATCAGTCTACTAACTGATATGTTCTTGTATTTTGCATCAGCTGCTTTTTCTTATTGTTTTATTGACAAGAAACATCTCTTGTAAACTCTGTCTAGGAAGTCCCTAATTTTATTTAACTTCCTTTAGTACACTGTAAAAAGAAATGAGTTGACTTTCCTTATAAAAAGTTCAACGACCTCATCGCTTTTAACGTGATTAATTAACTTTACTTTAAAAAGCAAGTAAACCCAATGGCTTAACCATGTACAGAACATGATTATAAAGAATTAAGTCAACTTAAAAGTTTTAGAAGTTCTACAATGGTTTTACTCACTTATTTAAGCAAAGTAACTGATTGCTTTTTACAGTGTAGTTATGTAACCCTCTAGCGTCTTTAGGCTGTGTGTCCACTGAAACTTTTTTTTTTCTCTCTCTCTCTCGAGCTGAGCATTTGTTTTCTGTTGTTGTCAATAGTACTAGTAATAGTAATAGTAATAGTATTTTTGGGCTTATTAAGGTACTGAGCAGGTGTTTTATGGTCTGCCCTTAGTCTTCATTGTTTTTTTTTTGTGTCCATCAGTGTCACTTTTTGCCGCTAGCCGTCCAATCACAACGGAGGGGGGCGAGACAATACTATAAAACTATCAACAAATAATCTGCTAAAGACTCTCAACTTTTAATGGTAGAGCAGGGATAATCTGGATCATAGCAACTGACTCATGACAACTGTCAATGCTTTTAGAACAGCTCCTGTAAAGTCCCTTTACAGCAAGTCATTTCACTCGGCGGCCATCTTTGAAACGCCTCCAAGCATACTGCCCGAATGGGGAAACATAAAATTCTCCAAAACTGCCAAGCTTACAATTACATTAGATATTTGGAATCACCAATAAAATTAAGCAACAACTTTCTCATAAGTTTTGTTTCTAAACGTTCGAATCAAACAAAAACAAACTTTTTTTTAGCGTGCCCAAGCTAATACACATGCGCACTCAAAAGGAACAAGATCACGTCACCAACCTCATTTATGGCAGTGTTACCATTATTATCCTCTAGATAATGCTTTGTCAGATTGCGCTGGTGTTCTGAAGTAATTCACAACTTGGTCTTGATGGTGAATCTTTTCCAGAAATGACAGCAACTCTTTGTTTACAAGTTTGTGGGCATTTGAGCAGTTGGTTTTATGTGATGTGCGTTTTACAGGACGGGCTGTAACTCGCGTTCGTTTCATACATCAAAAAACTTTCATTTTCTAGTATAGTCGGTTCATTTAAAAGTCCAGATTTCAAGCTTTATGTGGATATATTTCTCATGTCTGTGAAGCAAGTATTCACTGAGATTCCAGTGTGTTTGTTTACCACAAAACCTATAGTAAAAGCAAATGTCTGGTCCGAGCTTTTCCCTGGAGAAACATCAGTCTACAGCGATCGATGATTGGCTCCTGTAGTAGTAGGCGGGGCTTCATTCACCATATTGACCGTTACACTTTTTCCCATTTAAAACTGCATGATTGACATGTCTTGTGCGTTCTATAGTTTTTGGCTCTTGCATTTCTGCACTTGAAAAAACCTTGCTTCTGTGGACACGCACCCTTATTGACATTTTTACAGTGCTCAGCATAATTGAGTACACCCTATTTTGAAAATGAATATTTATATCTGTTTCTCAGTGAATATAGGCAATGTATTTTGGTGCATTTAAACGAAACTCATTTATTAAACAGGTATATTTATTAAAATAATATTTTAGTCGCCAAACATATTTAGAAATAGAAATATAATACAATTAAATTCAAGCATAATATTAGCAAAATAATTAGATTTCAGCTAAATGAAAAAAATATTTTGCTTCTTGATTTTTCCTTTTTTTAAAAAATTTGTATTTAATGTTTTCTATAACATAATTTTGGGTGTACTAGTTTTTTGACCGTTATCGTAAGTTATTTTGTTAGATAAACTCCAGATTTGGGTGCCACGGTGGCCTAGTGGTTAGCACGTTCGCCTCACAGCAAGATGGTCGCTGGTTCGATCCCCGGCTGGGCCAGTTGGCATTTCTGTGTGGAGTTTGCATGTTCTCCCCGTGGTTGCGTGGGTTTCCTCCGGGTGCTCCGGTTTCCCCCACAGTCCAAAGACATGCGGTACAGGTGAATTGGGTAAGCTAAATTGTCCGTAGTGTATGTGTGTGAATGAGAATGTATGGATGTGTTTCCCAGAGATGGGTTGTGGCTGGAAGGGCATCCGCTGCGTAAAACAAATGCTGGATAAGTTGGCGGTTCATTCCGCTGTGGCGACCCTGGATTAATAAAGGGACTAAGCCGAAAAGAAAATGAATGAATGAATGAACTCCAGATTTGGATTCAGTGCTGACTTATCTAATGCATATACACAAATATAATATCGTATAGCTTCCTATTAAATACGAATTTAAAAGATTTGTGAGAGGGGGGTACTCATATACTGTATGCTGAGCACTCTATCTTTTTCCTTAAGTATTTTTGTTATCATTTTATTTGGTAAACTTTTAAACCTTGATCACAACGAAGTGCTTTTTGAGTTCAGTTGCCTTTTTTGAGTGGTTTACTAATGGCCGTGGGTTTTGCAAGATGCTTATATGCCCTGTCCGCCACTCGTTTAAACCGCCTGCTGTTGTGTTGTGTTGTTGTATTGTGTTGTGTTGTGTTGTCTTGTGTTTTTGCCATTGCGCACTGTGAGCCTACAGTTTAAAAAACGTCAACTCTTGGTGTAAAAGGCACACTACGCTAGTCACTTCGTTTTTCCAATTAAATGACAGCAGAGGATGGGTTCCCATGTGAAAACAGTTTTTGTGTTTTGAGACAACTAAGGAGACTTAAAAATGGTGGAAAGACTTTTACAAATCTTGAACATCACAATATTATTAAACATTACAGTTATAACAATATAAACATCAGTGTTTGCGTACAATAGCTGATTCAGTGGTTGCCTAGCAACAAAAAGCACAGAGTGTTTCTTTTTTTATTTCTTGTGTTCTCAGAAAAAGCGTTCTTGGTGTGATCGGCCCCTTACAATTGTATTCTTACTTTTCTTCAGAAATCTGTTTCACACAACAGTAGGTATAAAAATAGTAACACTCAGGGCCTTCAGGACAAAAACATCACCATTGGAACCCATTAAAATATTGCAATATTTCATTATTGTGCCATTTAAGCAAAAAGTCATACATTGTTGTTTATTTGCCTGTGAAGCAAATAATCATATTTCTCTGCTGTTTTCATGCTTTTGAGCACTGCATGCCTAATGAATTGTTATTACGTAATTCTCCAAATATATCTTGCAGCATGTTTTTCAACACACTGTGTACATTTACTTAATGAACCCGGTACACTTGTAAGAAATCAGCATTGAAAATACTTGACCTAGCTCTGTTTGTCCTCTTCAGGGTGGAAAGAAAAGAAAGAGCCCGGTTAAAGACTGTCAAATTCAACTCTAAATCTCGAGACAAAACGGTAAGTGTTTACTGCTCAAATATTTATCATGTCTGGCATGACAAAAACATGCTTTTAAGTAGCATGTTATACACTAATACATTATAAATGTGCCTTTTGTGTAAAAAAAAAGTCAGTTGGTTTACTTGAAGTCATGCCGACATATCCAAAATTTGAAAACAGTGATGAACATGTCTATTTTAAAAACACTGGTATTTTTATGGTATTTTTAGATGAAAAGTGCTAACAAGTTATTCAGCATTAGAAACATTTTGTTGCACCTTTGTCTTGCGTGACATTTCAAAAGCCAAATCTGTTCTCACATAAGACGACTAACAGCTGGCGGGTGCAAAATCTAACAGTAGTGAATGATGCATATAACTTATGAATCATTCTTCTTGTTGGAAAGTTTCTATTTGTGAAATGAATTCACCTCTCTTTTACTGGATGTAGTGTACTAATCATGTATGTTTGTTCACAACAGTCTTAACCGCATGTGAATATTAGGGCTGGACGATATGGCAGAAATTGTCTATTATACTTTTTTTCTAGCATGCATGCTCAATTAATCACAAGTCACAGTAAGGATGGTAAAGAAAAGATTCACATGTAAACAAAGTAGTTCTTTTGAACTTTCAGTATTCAGTTCCCACAAAAAGATGAATTAATAAATATAAAGCACCAAATCTACATAGTTTCTGAAGGATCATATGGCACTGAAGACTAAAGAAAAACATGCTAAAAAAAATCTAATTTGTCATCAGAGGAAATATAAGTTTGAAAATGTATAATATATTAAAATGTTTAAGATGTATAAAATGTATAAAATATATTTAAAATGTTGTTCAGTTAAGAAATTTAAAAATAAGAAAGTATCACCAAACATTTATAACCAAAATATCATTTGGTTATTTCATATTATAATAATGTTTTAAAATAATGTTTGTCAATACAGCATTTCTATAGTACTCTGTTTGATTTATATACAGTAAGTATTGCATGAGCATGTAAGATAAAAATAATAAAAATGGTTTAAAATGTTTGGTTTCAAAAGTTGTTTTTATATATTATTCCAAATAAATATGTTTACTTTTTAATGTTTCCTTTAATCACTTATATCACAATCATTAATACCCAAATAAAGCATTTCTAAACATGATATGCTGCAAAATAGAAAATGTAACACTTTTATTTACAGTACAGCATGGCACACATTACTTACTAGTATCCAAAGTATACTATGTATTATATTGTTTATTACAGATTTGATTATATATACTTTCCCACTTTTTTAATAGACTTCAATGAATCGTACATATAATGTACCCTGTATATACCAAAATAGGGTTATCAACCATTTTAACTGTTAACATTAAGAAATTTGGAAGTAGTCCGAACACCATCCGCAGTCTTGGAAAAAAAGAAAGCATGCTAAAATTCACAATGTTCATTCTCTAAATATAATACAACATATCGCCCAGCTCTAATGATTGTAACTCTTTAGTCTTTGCAGCCGTATTACTGTAGGTTTAGCGAACTCCTGCACCGGATCGGCTCATTATCAACTCTTCACTGTCTTTGCATTTTCAACTGCATTCACTAATGCAGCATGAGTGCATGAACATTTCAGAAAACACAAAGATATCCTGTACTTTACTGTACTGTATACGCTTGCCATTGATGTCAAACTGCTCTCCACTTCTCTTCCTGCGCATTACTCATCTCTTTATCTGTTTACTGTGCCTTATTTATTGCAGCTTTTTCCTACCCTTTCAACCAGTTGCAATCACTCATTTAAATCAACTAATTTCCAGTGTTTCCCAGTGCATGTTTTGGGGTTTTGTTATAAACAAAGGCCATAACCATATCTTGAACATTGGGGGACCGATATTTGAGGGCCAATTATGTCGAATAAATGATTCAGTGTCTTTAATGTAAAGAAACAAAAACTAGCTAAAAGTTCAGTTCTCTTCCTGGCATGATGGTTATGACCCTGCTATTTACTCACTTTACTAAAAGTACCTTGGTTTTGTTTACTATCCTTTAACTGTATCCGATGTTCAGTAGTCACTCATAAACTCTACTGTGTCTGTTGCCATCTCCAAACCAAAAACTGCTTTCATATCTGTTTAAAAGCTCCGGCACCAGTGATTTTTGTCATTCCAGCCTTTATTATTGGATGGCGGTGGCCACAGAATGAGTAACATGGGCATCTGTTAAGTTGGGCATTTGTTCATACTTCAACTAGACACCCAACACCATTCCATCTGTTCTTCCTTTTTTGTTTTCCCCTCCCTCCATCCCTCCCTTTCCTTCCCAGCAGTCACTCAATGACAAGCGTAGAAAGACCCTGTTTTCGCGAAAATTCCTTTTCTCCAAGAACAAGGACCCCGGTGAGCAGGACACGAGCGATGTGGACCGTAAGTACACGACCTGCGGACACAGAAAAGCACTGGACGCGTGCAGGACAGGGTAGCGCCACATGCGGCTAAGCCGAAACTGATGAACAAAACTCCTGCATGTGCAACAACATTAAAAATGTTTGCAAATTCAGTCGATTCCTTTAGCAACAATGTGAGAACAGAATGTCCACTGAAAGTCTGTTGCACAGCAGGAGCGATGTTCATCGGTAAGAACACATATGTTGTTCCAGTAATCACTGTTATTTTTGTGGTTTTCTCCCATTTCTTGCTCTCTGCTGACTACTCCACAGGACCTGAGTGACGACAAAGGCTTGAGTAAGTCCACAAAGCCTCCAGCAGGTCTTCCCCACCGGCCCCATCAAACTCCCATCCTTCCCATTTAAAACTGCACGTTTAGCACAGATATTCTGTTAGAAATGTGTTGCGTCTGCAGCCTTTTTGTGTCTAGTCGACTATAATACACAAAATTTGCTGATTGGCACTATGTTCAGGACCTTCACCGACCATTATGGCCGAAACATAGTTTTAGTTGAATCAGTCACTCTTAAAGGCATTGTACACCCAGAAGTTAAATATCTATCATGATTTTTTCACCCTTCACTTGTTCAAAACCTATTTGAGTTTCTTTGTACTGTTGAAGACAAAAATATATTTTGAAGAATGCTGTTTGATGGTATGCATAGTATTCCAAAGTATTTTCTTTCCTGCTACTCAAGTCAGTAGTTACCATCAGTCGTCATTTATCAAAATATCTTTATTCAACTGTAGAGAGAATCTCAAAATGTTAAAACCACATAAGCTAGAGTAAATGATAAGGCAATTTATAATTTTGGGTGAACTATCCCTTTAAAATTTGCATTCAAAATGTGTTTATTAATTAGCACTGAAAAAAATAAGGTTTCGAAATTGTGTATTTGTTTGTTAGTAATAATGAATTCAATTTAACTGATCCCGCATATAGCTGAACCAAATTTAAAAAGAAAAGTGATTCAGAATATAAAATTGCTTTAAGCTTGATAGATTTTGACTCTTGGGCTCTCAGATGCCATTTAAAATATGTTTCGATTTTGTTCCAAAGATGAGCGAAGGTCAATAGCAAGTAATTAAAAACATAATTTTCAGTTAATTACGATATATGGCAAAACAACCTAATTAGACATCATAATGTAATGTCCTGTAATTGTTTGCTTTGCAGCCCAATTTAAACAATAAACAAAAAGATAAAGCAGTCGCTGAGAAATAAATAATATTCCTCTAAAAGATAAAACATGTTAAAATAAAGGTTTTAATGTCTGAAGATGGAAAAGTAAAGTACTTCAAGTAAATTATTTTCATATAATGGGTTTGGTTGATTAAAAAAAAAAAAGATTTCAAAAGTTTAGTGTTTAAGCAAACCCCTAAAAAATGCTTTTCTTATTTAGATATTTGACTTGTTTCTAGTCCAAATATCTAACAATTCTTTAATCAAGAAGCATTTCTAGACAAGCAAAAACTGTTGTCTTGTTTTCAGTAACAGTATGAAAAAAAAATTAAGCGAGTTTTTCCTTAAAACAAGCTAAATGATCTGACAGTGGGGTCAGCAAAATAATCTTATGTCAAAGCGAAAACAAGATTATTCTGCTTACCCCATTGCAAGATTATTTTGTTTGTTTTAAGGAAAAACTTAATTTTGGCATATTAATTCTTATAACAAGACAACATGTTTGCTTGTCTAGAAAATGCGTCTTGGTTTAAGAATTTTTACTTATTTGGTCTAAAAACAAGACAAAAACTTTAAGTAAAAAAAAACTATATATATATTTGCAGTCTATTTTCCCCTCCTTATTCCCTTTACTAAGCAATCGTTTGTATTCAGAGTACAGTTTTTGCCTGATGGATGGTGAAATGGTAGACTTTTTAAATTGAAAGATTCAACTATCTACAGTAGATCTGCATACTGTAGCAATGCCTGGAAAACCACCTGCAGCATATAAGCAATGTTACATACACTCAATGAAGAATACACTCTCAGACTCACACTCTATACACTCTCAGAAGAATTCTGTCACTCAGGCAGTACTTTAACCAGCGACAATATAATGTATTTTTATTTGTCACTAGAGAATGCATATTGACACATTAAGGCTTACAGTACCTATTGAAATGATGCCACCTCAGTGACAGATTCAGTGCTTTCTTCTGATGGTGTAAGGGATTCTGCTTTGGTTGATGATTTGCAAAGAAATCTACTTTGGGACAAACAATTCAAATGCAAATCATTTCATGGGGAGAAGTCATTTGAAGACATAGTTCACTCAGAACAATCTAAATTCTGCCATGATGTACTTACTCTTGACTTGTTACAAACTAGTTTGAGTTTTTGTCTTGCTTTGTTGAACTCGAAAGAAGATATTGAAAAATGTTGGAAAACTGTAGCCATTGACTCCAGTAGTATTTGTTTTTCCTGCTATGGTAGTCGATTGTTACAGGTTTCCAGCATTCTTTAAATTATCTTCGTTTATGTTCAACAAAAATAAAAAATAGAAACTCAAAACTGATTTTGAACAAGTCAAGGGTAAGTACATAATGACAGAATTAGATATTTTTAGGTAAACTATTCCTTTAACCCTCATGCTCTTATGTATGGTCTGCCACCTAGATGATAAATTGAATGTATTTTTCATTGTATATTATTAGCCTAAATATTGTGATTCTAAAGTTTTGGTATTATATTTCAAACCATCTGACCAAAACTACAGTAAAAACAGTAACATTGTTTGCTATTTTTAGCTTTTTGAACATTATTAATTTATGTCTCGTAATAAATACAACTAATAATCATACTGTATAATCAAATAATGCCAAACTTTTGAATAACAGAGTGAAAACAGCCCATAACAGCAGAACATGACGGTTAAGATCCGCATGATTAATTGGATTGATTGATTGATTGATTGATTGATTGATTGATTGAATGAGAAAGAAGGTTATTTACTGTACACTCCTCCATGACTCTGAATGTCTTTTCCCTGATTTCTACATTGATCCACTGTTTGGTGGTGGAGTGGAGTGGAGCCCTTCTGTCCATCAGTGCACCATGACCGTGTTAAGACTGTTCATTTAGAGGCTGTCAGATCATTTAATATATCGTGCCGTGAAAGCAATTTAATGACAAATTGACGAAATGCTGAAGCCTCAGTGTCGGTTCTTAACACTGCCATCTGCTGGTGACTGCTCTCCTTTGTCTAATTCCTCTAAAGCTTTAGTTTTTTTGTGCCTGTGGTGTTTATTATCCCTTTTATGGTTTCAGAGCATGTAACGTCTAATGCCAGCGATAGTGAAAGTAGTTTCCGTAAGTGTGTGTTTCCCTTTCTTTCCTTTGATGTGTTTTATTGAACTGATATCTTGAAATGGTTTGTGTTTAATAGATTTCTTTCACACAACGTTTCTTTTGTTATACGCACACAAACACACACACATGTAAAAAAATGTGTATTAATTAATACCTATATCAGAGATGCACTTTTGGACTTCAGTTTAGTTAAAATAATAATATTTTAATCTTCCAAAAAAGAGATTTAAATGTGGATGTTAATAATGCAATAGCAAAAATAATGATTATTATTATATTTATATATAAAAACAAACAAAGGCTTATCTTTAAATGCCTTGCATGTTGGTTTTGTGTGTTAAAGCAGGTGATTGTTATCTGTGCTCTTTGCTATAGCCTTCAAATAGCATGTCAAAGTCACTTGAGGTTGTGTTGAGTCTGTGTTTTGTCAGCGGTTTTGTAAAATCATAGGCTGCCGTTCACGTCGAGTGGTTTGAAAAACCACTTGAACTTTTATTTAGTGCTACATGCCGCTCAAATTCATCTCATATGAACAGTGAGTGAAAATGAGAGACAAAAAAAAAGCAGACACACTGCTTTATGGGGAGACTGGGAAAGATTTTAGAAATTATTAATCATGAATACAAAGGAAAATTCCTCATTCATTTGAACTCTCAACGTCATAATTCAATAACATCTGTTCAATTCTTTTGTATCATCCATCTAGTACAGTGGTTCCCAAAGTGGTGGTCGAGAGGTCCCAAGGGGTTGCGGGACAGTGAGGGAGGGTCGCTTGGTGATTTCCAAAAATCAAATTCATTTTATTAAACTATTAGAATGACCATATTTTATCCATCACCTACTGAAGAACAAAACAGTTGTTAATAGTACCATTGTTAACATGTTAATAATAAACATTATAAAACAACATGCAAATAAAAAGCAATCAGCATTTCGATTTTTTAAAAATATATATTTATTTTTTGCGACCCCTAGGGGTGATTGTTACTGTATATTAAAGACACAGCAATAGCATCAGATGCAGGACATTGATTTTATGGCATCAGGTTAAGCTTTCTGACACCTTTTTGCCACTCATGCACATTAAAAAGAAATACAGGCCACAACTGAACATGGAGAATGGTCTCCGAGTGGCTTTCTTTCAATGGATGAATAGACTTGTGTCACACTTTATTTTGATGGTCCGTTTGTTGAATTTAAGTTACATTGCAACTAATTCTCATTAGATTATAAGTAGACTGTTAGGTTGGGGTTAGGGATAGGGTTAGTGTAAGTTGACATAAACTTGCAAACTTTCTAATAGTCAGTTAAATGTCTGTTGAATGTCAGCATCAACAGACTTTAAGTAGACAGTCTACTAATACTCAAATGGACCATCAAAATAAAGTGTTACCTAGACTTGGGCACCTAGATGTGAGCACCTTTGTGTGCAAGGTTTATAACCACCACAGAAAATATTGGGGGTTGCGAGTCACTGGCACTGTTCTTTTGGGGGTTGCGGGCTGATAAGTTTGGGAATACCTGTACTAGTAGATCATTAATTAGTTTAACATTTATTTATTTATTTAAACTGTCATGTTCCATGTTAACTGTTCAATAGTCTGAGCTCTGTAAGATTAAACTTTTTGTTTTTGAATAAATTCTGAAATAAAAAAGCAGTAGTATTTTGAGATACTATAAAAATGTAAATAACTGTTTTGTTATAAATATCTATATATTTATTATATTTAGAAATTATTTTATTTCACTGATGCCAAAACTGACTTTTCAGCATTAATGGTACAGTCTTCAATGTTACGTGATGTTTCAGAAATCATTTTAATATGCTTATTTGGCGCTGCAGTGTTGCAAACAGTTGTACTGTACTGCTCTTATTTTTTCCTTTCTTTCTATACTTTTGTTAATTACTTTTTTGTGTGTTGCAATATT
>CAIGQQ010034734.1:1476071-1491162 GCA_903798035.1 Danio albolineatus | reverse complement strand
TATATATATATATATATTAGGGCTGTCAATTGATTAAAAAAATTAACTAATTAATCACACTTTTGTCTGTGATTAATCACGAAAAGACGTATTTATTACAGAAATAAAAATGCAGGCATGTAAGTGCCAATAACAAACAAAAATTATTTTTATGTTGGATTCTAAGTGAACTACAAAAAATCCAAAATACATGCATTGCAAATATGGAAATTGGAAGAAAAAAATAATTATTATAAAGTATTGAATACAAACAATTGTATTCATTGTAAAGTTGTCTTGCGAGTTGAGAACAATAATTATAAAGTAGAAACAATTTTGCTTAGTCCTCCTTGAAATTAGCCAGTTGCTATAAGACAGTATGTTGACATTATCAGGTGACAACACACACACACATGCACGCACGCGCGCGCGCGCACACACACACACACACACACACACACACAAACAGAGAGACACACTCCCTTCAGATAATCACCACGCACCACTACGGTTCTTAAAGTATGGCTGTATTTCTCAAGCAAGGATTCTGATACAGCAACGCGAAGCAGACGCTTTAGAAAAGTTGCATGTAGGGGGGAAACACGTCAAACTTAATGAAACATTTAAGGGTGCTTGGAATCAACTTAGAGAGGAATGGGAATGGGACAGCTTGCGACATAATCTGGCACTTTCACTGAGGACATTTACATGGATCCATATTATCCATATTATCGCCCGGTCGCCTCTATGGACGCGCCGGCCCTGAACACACGTTTTCTTTCTCCGCGATGCCCGGCGGCAGAGTAACAGCTCGTTAACTCACAGGCTCGTGCAAATGATGAGACAGACAAAAGTACTCGATGCATGCCCGTCTTGTACTTCTTTTAGTGCTTTCAGCTTCACATTCCAAAACAGCTCCCGGGTGGAATTACAGGAGTAAACTTAACACAAAACCGGATCAAACTTTCTCCCTCTAATTTACCGCGCACACACACAGCGCGCGCTCACGTTCACGTTAGAACTACACACCCACAATGCCCTGCGCCCTGGACTACAACCCCTGTAAAAGCCACAACAGGAAATAAAAAAAAAACTGCCACTGCGTTAAATGCGTAAATTTTTTTAACGACTTAAATATTTCAAATTAATCGGCGTGCGTTAACGCGCTAATTTTGACAGCCCTAATATATAAATATATATATATATATAATCTTACATCAGTTTTTTGAAGGCAGTAAGAACATCACTTAATGATGAAATATTTGTAAAATACTACATATTTGTAAAATTTCACCCTAAGGCTTTTAATTTGTCAAATTCAACTCCAAATTTTTGACTTCAACCAATTCAACTTCAAATTATATTATTAGTATTATTGTTAGAAGTACCAGAATCATTTTTACTAATATAAAAATCTTACTGACTCCAAACAATTAAACTGTAGTTTACTATTAGTGTATTTAGCATTATAAATACTTAGCTGATTAATGTTATTTAGTCAAGATACATGAGAGATTCATGAGAGAGATACATGAGAGATACATGAGTTTTGAGACTTATCTAATAATATAAAATATATTTTTAAAAACACATCGCCAAAATTGTAAAAGATGCTTCTCAAAACCTTCAATCTTCTGTAACAGTTATGCTGTAGCCATTATTTTAGTTATCAATTATTATTAAACGTGTCACGTTATGAAAAATTGTACATAAACCTTGAAAAGCCCTTTTTAACTTCATGTAAATTTGAAACACTAAAGGTGTTGAGGGGTTTTATACTATACTAACCTTAACTGAAGCTATACATGCCTGTTAATTAGATGAAACTCGCTAATGGTGTTATTCTGCAGTACTCATGTCAGCGTTTCTCTATTCTCTAGGTGGACAAGAAGATTACGTTCTCTCCTATGAGACAGTCACACAACAGGAAGGTGAGACTCTTGCTTAATATTTCCAGCTTTCTTTTTTATGATGCACTAGATTTCATCACTTTTGCCATTGTATAACTATCATTGTGGTTTTACAGTGAGTTACTCTCGTCCAGTCATTATCCTTGGACCCATGAAAGACAGAATCAACGATGATCTCATCTCAGAGTTTCCAGACAAATTTGGATCATGTGTTCCCCGTGAGTTTATAATTAGCGTTTTGTTTTTTCCTCAAATATAATATTTGAAAAAATGTATTTTGATTCATTTTCATTACTAAAGTATTGCATTATTTACAAAGCAGCTATTTAAGAGTAGTTGGTGCTTTTTAAGATCATTCAGAATGAGTGAGTAAATGATTGATAAACTGTTCAAATTAACTTTTATCATATTTTTTTAGCCATATACACTACCTGATAAATATCTTGTTGCCTATCCATGTTTTAGCAACAACAATCTTGACTTCTAGTTGATCATTTGGTATCAAAAGTGGCTTTTCATGAAAGGCAAAGGCCTCCAGATTACGCTTATTTTACCAAAATAAAATATGATCATGCCTTGAATTATTTAATTAGGACAGTAAGGTCTGACTTTGCTTAGACAAAAGTCTTGTCACTTAACAAAAATAATGTACAGTATAGAATATAAAGACTTGGTGCTGTGGAAAAAGAATTAATATTCCCATGAGCTTGGAGGACTGCATCCATACATCTCTGCAATGTCTCAAATAACTTAATAATGAAGTCATCTGGAATGGCAAAGAAAGCGTTCTTGCAGGACTCCCAGAGTTCATCAAGATTCTTTGGATTTCCTTCAATGCCTTCTCCTTCATCTTACCCCAGGCATTCTCAATAATGTTTAAGTCTGGTGACTGGGATGGCCAATCCTGGAGCACCTTGACCTTCTTTGCTTTCAGGAACTTTGACCTGTTGGTGGGTTCCAACAGATCTTCTGCAGTATTTGTGATGATTGGGATGCAGTTCAACAGATGATTCATCTGAAAAATCTACGCTCTTCCACTTTTCTAAATAATCAACTAGAAGTCAAGTTATTATTTCTTGCTCTCACAACTAGGATCGGTGACAAGACTTTTGTCAGGTAGTGTAGTAATAGTAACTCTAAGTTTATAACTCTAAGGTTATAACTCTAAGTTTAATCCTTTGATACAAATTCCCCCAGTTTTGTGAAGACTATTTACTGTATGCCTTGTAAATTGCTTATAAATGACACAAAAGGGTTCAGTTACTGTAAATTTAAACAGTAAACTTAAATGAACAGTAATTCAGAACTAAAAATATCAGTACCACTTTAGTATAAGTACCAATTCACACCATTTCCTACTGACTTATTTATATTATATTTACTTATATTAACTTTTTATTAGCACTTATAAAACACGATCTTATTCTACACTCCCAATCCCACTCAAAACCTAAACCCAACTAGCTCTCTGCAACTCTCACATGGTTGCCCACTGAAGCTAAGCAGGGCTGTGCCCGATTAGTTCCTGAATGGTAGACCACATAGGAAAGCTATGTTGCTGCCAGAAGTGGTGTTAGTGAGGCCAACAGGGGGCACTCAACCTGCGTTCTGTGTGGGTCCTAACGCCCCAGTATGGTGAAGGGGACTCTATACTGCTAAGTGAGCGCCGTCTTTCGGATGAGACGTTAAACTGAGGTCCTGACTCTCTGTGGTCGTTAAAAATCCCAGGATGTTCTTCGAAAAGAGTACCGGTTTAACCCCGGCATCCTGGCCAGATCTGCCCATTGGCCTCTGTCCATCATGGCCTCCTAACCATCCCCATACCATTATTGGCTTAATCACTCTGACTCCTCTCAACCAATCAGCTGGTGTGTGGTGTGCGGTCTGGCGCAAAATGACTGCCGTCGCGTCATCCAGGTGGATGCTGCACACTGGTGGTAGATGAGGACATGCCTTTTATTGTGTAAAGCGCTTTGAGTGTCTAGAAAAACGCAATATAAATGTAAGGAATTATTATTAATTATTATAATTGAGCTAAAAGTCTTAGTTAATTGTTGCCTGACCAAAATATTAGTTTGAAGACACAATAATGAAACTGTGACTATCTATATCAGATGAAAAATAAATCTTTGCTCTCACATCTTAAAAAAAACGAATAATTATTATTATTGTACAGTTTGCCTAATGTTTAAACAGATAATGCAATACTTAACAAATAGCTAAATATTTATAATGGAAATTAATTATTTACAAAGTATGAAAATACAATTATTAAGCACATTATTAGTGTGCTTATGAGCCACAAATACAGCATTTGTAATTGTATTTATAAACTGCTTAATAATGTCTATTGATGTAGAGTTAAAGCTTTAAAAAAATATTAACTAAATATCTGCAAATGTGTAATAAATGATTCATAATGTGTAGTTATTATCCAGTGTTACCATATCATCTGCTCTGTTTCAATGATCATTTCTTTTGTCTAACAAGACACGACTAGACCAAAGCGAGACTACGAGGTCGATGGCAGAGACTACCATTTTGTGATTTCACGGGAACAAATGGAAAAAGACATTCAGGATCACAAGTTCATTGAGGCCGGACAGTATAACAACCACCTGTACGGGACGAGTGTGCAGTCTGTGCGAGAGGTTGCAGAAAAGGTGAGCCAGTTCGGCTTGTTCGGAAGTAATAAAGGAATTTATGGGTGCAATAAAAAAATATTTTTTTATTTTTGCGAGTTGCGTGACCTTTAGATTTGGCATCATTCATGCATCATTTTTCACTCAATCTTGTTTTCATTCTTCTTTTTCTTTAAGGGCAAGCACTGCATTCTGGATGTCTCCGGCAATGCCATCAAACGGCTTCAATTGGCACAGCTTTACCCCATAGCTGTGTTCATCAAACCAAAATCAGTGGAGAATATTTTGTATGTTATTTTGGCTGTGGTATCAATCTTTCTGTTTAACCTTGATTATGTTTGATCACTGACGGGACTTCTGTGTGTTTCTCAGAGAGATGAATAAGAGGTTATTGGAGGAGCAGGGCAGGAAGACTTATGATAGAGCCATGAAGCTGGAGCAGGAGTTCTTAGAGCACTTCACCGGTGAGGACAGCTGTGTGACCTTTCTGATTGGTCTTTGTCATTAGTCACCTTAACATGAATAAAAACAATACCAGATGATTAATATGTACACTGCGCAGTGGTTAGCACTGTCACCTCACAGCAAGAAGGTCACTGGTTCGAGTCCCTCTGCAAGCTTTCCCCGTGTTTACATGGCTTTCCTCTGGGTGCTCTGGTTTCCCCCACAGTCCACTGGATTTGGATAAACTAAATTAGTGTGTGTGAATGTGAGAGTATATGGGTGGTTACTTGGGGTTCAGGACTTAGTGGTCTCTAAATGTGCTGGGTTGTTGCTGAAAGGGGATCCGTTGGTAATCTGCTGGGAAAGTGAGTGATTTAAAACATTTGAGATATTTGCAAATGTGTTTATATATTAAGTATACACTCACTGGCCACTTTATTAGGTACACCTTGCTAGTACCGGGTTGGACCCCCTTTTGCATTAAGAACTGCCTTATCCTTCGTGGCATAGATTCAACATGGTACTGGAAATATTCATCTGAGATTTTGGTCCATATTGATAGGAAAGCTTCACACAGATTTGTCGACTGCACATCCATGATGCGAATTTCCCGTTACACAACATCCCAAAGGTGCTCTATTGGATTGAGTTCTGGTGACTGTGGAGGCCATTTGAGTACAGTGAACCCATTGTCATATTGAAGAAACCAGTCTGAGATAATTCACGCTTTATGACATGATGCGTTATCTTGCTGGAAGTAGCCATCAGAAGATGGGTACATTGTGGTCATAAAGAGATGGATGGTCAGCAACAATATTCAGGAAGGCTGTGGCTTTGACACAATGCTCCATTGGTACTAATGGGCCCAAAGTGTGCCAGAAAAATATCCCCCACACCATTACACCAACACCACCTGCCTGAACCGTTGATACAAGGCAGCATGGATCCATGCTTTCATGTTGGCGATGCCAAATTCTGACCCTACCATCCTAATCTCACAGCAGAAACTGAGAATCATCAGACCAGGCAACGTTTTTCCAATCTTCTATTGTCCAATTTTGCCAAGCCTGAGTGAATTGTAGTCTCAGTTTCCTGTTCTTAGCTGACACCCGATGTGGTCTGCTGCTGCCTATCTGCCTCCAGGTTCGATATTTTGTGCATTCAGAAATGCTCTTCTGCATACCTCGGTTGTAACGAGTGGTTGAGTTACTGTTGCCTTTCTATCAGCTCAAACCAGTCTGGCTTTTCTTCTCTGACCTCTGGCATCACAAGGCATTTGCGCCCACAGAACTGACGCTCACTGGATGTTTTCTCTTTTTCGGACCATTTTCTCTAAACCCTAGAGGGGGCTGTTCGTTAAAATCCCATCTTTCTTTCACATTCTTATGCTCGGTTTGAACTGCAGCAGATCGTCTTGATCATGTCTACATGCCTAAATGCATTGAGTTGCTGCCATGTGAATGGCTGATAAGAAATTTGCATTAACGAGCAGTTGGACAGGTGTACCTAATAAAGTGGCAAGTGAGTGTACACAGAATTTATTGGTCAAAATTGAGATTTTTGGCTTTTTTTACAAAAAGAAATAAAAGCTATGCTGTACCACACTGCCCAGTGTTCAACCAGTGTTCAATGCACTGGTTTCACTCTTCCTCCCATAGTAGTCACTGCGCTGTATGAAGCAGCTTTCACACTGGATGCAGAAAGCTCTGTGCTATGAAAACCATTTAATTCAGTGTTTGTTGCTGCACTGACCAAAGCTCAGGAGCAGTGATCTAGTTCAGCTTAGTTTTGTTGAGTATATTTTCAATCAACAATGTAAGGGCTTTCATAAATAACCAAGGGAATACGCAGTTGAAAGGAAAAGTTCATCCAAAAAAGGAGACTTCAGTATTTTTACTTTTCTTTCTGGCTTTTTAATGCTGTATAATGATGTTAGTCACTAGCCCTTTTTTGAAGCTTCTAAAAGTGTATCAATCCACCGCAAGTCTTGTGTTTCACTATCAGAGCTTCTGCTAAGAATGTGTCATACGTAAAGTCAAAGATCAGCCAAGTAGTTGTCGAGAATGCACATTCGGCAGCCAATGGAAGTCAGTGATTGAGATTGTAATATCTGAAATATTCTTGTTAGAAAAAACAAATCAGTCTGCTTAATAAGGCTTGGCAGCGTTTGGGCTAACTTTACAACAGATTTATGTGCTTTTTGAAGCTTCAAAAAAGGGCCTCTACTCAACACAATTACTTAAAACTACTCAGACTGTGTTTACCTGAAAGAAGAAAGTTATATACACAGATAATATTTTGAGGGTGAGTAAGTTTAAGGGTAATTTAAATTTTTGGTTGGGCTATTCCTATTAGTTTTGCAGCTTCAGTGATTATAACACACTGTAAAAATGTTCTGAAATTTTTTTATGAAGAAATACTTTCATGTTGTCCCAACACAAATCGATTAAGTTAACTTAATTAGTTTTACAAATTTAAGTGGATTGAACAAAAAAAAATCTTAAGAATTGTGTTAATTCAGCTCATTTAAAATAAGTAGTTTGAACAAGCTGCAA
This sequence comes from Danio albolineatus, assembly GCA_903798035.1. Lineage (NCBI taxonomy): Eukaryota > Metazoa > Chordata > Actinopteri > Cypriniformes > Danionidae > Danio > Danio albolineatus. The sequence continues at coordinate 1,483,632 of CAIGQQ010034734.1, read as the reverse complement.
AAAAAACTTTTTAAAGGCAAGAGCTGACATGCTTTTCCGTGTTGCTAGATTATCACACGACTTTAGTGATTACTCATCAATGCTTTTTTTTTTATCCTCCCGCTCAGCAATTGTCCAAGGGGACACATTAGAGGAGATCTACAACCAGGTGAAGCAGATCATCGAGGAGCAGTCTGGACCCTTCATCTGGGTGCCCGTCAAAGAGAAATTGTGAGAGGGCCGAAGACGACTAAACCTAACTCTTCTTTTAACTTTTTGTATTATTTTTTTTTTTATCTTTCTGCTTTCTTTTTTTATATATATTAACATGGCCTGCAGCTTGCGATGGCTTTCCAACCCCTGAGCATAAGAAATGTGTTTTCTTTGGATGGGTTTGGTTTTTTCCCCTCTTTCTCTCATGCCTCTCTTTGAAACTGCTGTCTAGAACTCGTATCCCAATCTCCGCATGTGATCCTCCACTGGGAGGAGACGTGCTTGACCAGCGACTTACTGGACAGATTATACGGTACAGATTCCTTAATGTTTAAGGGAGGTGACTTTCTCGAAGGTAAACCAATGAGTTAATGCATTATACACATTTTGGTTTGTTCTTCTCTTTCTTTTTTCCCCGTATATGATCAGACGCTTTGATGTCTGTCTCTGGAAAGACATAAAGCAAACCTTTGCACGTTTTTTGCATGTTTGGATTATTCTGTTTCAGTTAACATATTGTTCTTACGTTTTTATGTCTGACAGACTTAAACCATACGAATTTCAGCCACCGTATGACGTTAGTTTTCTTCTAAAATCAAGCAACTCATTCACTTTACGCAGCTGATCTGTTTTTGTCGCCAGTGCACAAAGAGGATTTAAAAAAAATCAATATTTGGCACAAAAGTTCTTCTTTTTATATTAAATGTCTATTTGTCTTAACGATCTGTGTACATTTTAATTAAGGTGCATCTGGGAGTAGCTTTTGGTGGAGGAGCGACTTACGATTATATTTCAAATCCAGGTGATGACATATTCTTACTTCAAGAAACAGCAATGCAAATAAGAGAGTATAAATTGTAATGTATATTCAACCCTCAGTATACTGCCTATTTTGTTATAATGAAAGTCTATATTGAGCTTTAATTGAACTCTACACCTATGGGAATTATTTTCTTTATAATGTCAAGCATACACTCGAATGACTATGCGTGTATGTATATAAAATAAATATGAATAGATATATATATATTTTTTTTCCTTTACTTATACCACCATCACTTTTGTTGTTTATGGTTTGTCTTTATGCAAAAACACTGACACACATACACACTAACTGGGCTGAATGGTGGATTTCCATTTGCATCTGCTCCAACAATATGAAAACAAAACTCAAGTTGGCAGTTTGTAGTATTCAGCTCTCTCTGTCTCTCTCTTTCTCTCCTGTACTTCTGTCATATTTACTTTCTCATGTGACGTGCATGATTTCTAAAAGCAATAGTCTTCATCAGCGAGGAGCGGAGGAGAGTGATTTGGCATGAACTGTAAACCTGAAAGGCTGTATGGGAATTGTTGAACGCCCTTAGCTGAAGAGCGATTTGCTTTGCCTTTAACTGTCCACCAGGGGGCGCTGACGGCTTCCCCGCTTCATTTTTTTTAAGTTTAACTCGGAGATGATTGTTTTCTAAAAGATTGCTTCTCTAACTTGTCATCACGGCTTTCTAACACATTTTTGACTAGATGATGTACATAATCTGCCAACTTGATTCATTCCATTTGTCAAAGAGGAGAACAGCTAATAAAAACTTTTTTTCTCATGCTGTGCGTGTTGAATGATTTTTGTATGTATCTATGTGTGTATATATACACACACACACACACACACACACACACACACCTACACACACACACACACACACACACACACACAAATAAGAGGGACAAATAATTTACTTATTTACGATTTGCCAAAAAAATTAGTGCAAATATTTTAGTTATAGAAGATCATTTATTAGTAGTAGTTATATAGTTTCTGACTATTATTATTATTGTTATTACCCAGATAGCAAATTACATCTGGCCCAGATCTGGCCCACATCCCCCACTTCTTCCGGCCCACATACCGCGCGGAATGACGGCGATGACTCAACCTGATTGTGGCTGACATAAGAATCCAGAAGTCAGCCACAACTGGACCAGATCTGGGCCACATCTCAGAAAAACCATGGCCCATATCTGGCCCAGATGCGGGCCATGCAACTTCACAGGTCTGGCCCAGCTACGGCCCATGCACTTTCTCAGATCTGGCCCAGATGCGGCCCATGCAACTTCACAGGTATGGCCCAGATGTGGCCCATGCACTTTCTCAGGTCTGGCCCAGATGTGGCCCATGCACTTTCTCAGGTCTGGCCCAGCTGCTGTCCATGCACTTTCTCAGATCTGGCCCAGATGTGGCCCATGCAACTTCACAGGTCTGGCCCAGATCTGGTTCAGTTGTGGCTGACTTTTGGGTTAGATGTGGCTCACATCTACACTTGGTAGCTAAATAAATCACATTAAAAGAAATGCTTAATTGAAATTGCTTTATTTAAAAAAATGTCTTTAAAGGAAGCATTTCAATTGATAAATACAAATATATATTTTATATTAATTATATAGTTAGATACATACAACATAAAAATAAAAAAAATGAATCAATGCAATACAAATAAATATAAAATTTACATAAACAATGCATACAGAATCATCACAAATTAAATGCAAATAAATATTTATAAATGTACAAATTAGGTAAGTGGATATATACAGAATAAGAAGAAAATACAAACACAAAAATGTATATAGAAATTAGATAAATAGAAAATATATATTTTTTAATAAAATGCATATTAACTAAATTAACAAATAATCTATAACTATATAACCAGAACCAATAATAAAAAGGATATCTAGGGGGCAATCCAAAAACAAGATCAGAGGTGAGGCAAGGGTCAAATAAAAAATTATAATTATAGAAACAAGATAAGTATGAGTATACAGAACAAACACAGAAATCACATACTTAAAAAAGAAACCTATTAATTAAATAATTAGAATTACATATCTATTAGTATCTACCCAGAACCAAAAAAAAAAGAAAAGAAAAACCAACAGGGCAATCCAAGAGCGAGGTCAGGGGGGAGCGAGGGTCAAAGCCAAAAAAGCAGTCCAATACAAACATCCTGAAAACAGAAGAAGACAACAATTAAAAGGTGCTATTTGCAAGGTTCATACAGGCACAGCTTGATTGAAATCAAGGACTTTTAAGCCCATTTTCAATCACCTATTGTTATTTTCAAGACTAACATGCAACATATTGAACACCTGAAATGTAATCTCAGCAATCCATAAAAACATTCCATAGGGACTACCTAAAGATTTATATATAAAAAACAACAACATTAATAGTAATATAAAAATGTATTCATAATATTAATATTGGGTAATATTAATAATTCATAATATCATAAACCTATTATAAATGTGCTTGTGAAATATGATTTATTTTTTTTATTTGTTGATGTTTTCACAGATGTAAAGAGAATTTGTACTTAACTAAAAATACTATTACATTGCTAAAGTAATACAAGTTTTAGTAAATAATACTAATATTAAGTAAACGTACAGCGTACTCTTAGTTACATTTGAAAAAAAAATCGGATTTTCATTATGGACCTTTTTAAACTGTATACTCATTTGAATGGTTTAATTGTTTAATTACAAGACTGCATATAGAAATTTGCAACAAAGGAGGTATGGATGATTTTTTCTTTTTATGAAAAATAATTATTTTCAATACCACTGACAAAACTTCCACATACTGTATAAGGCCATACAGACACTTTTTGGCCATTTTTAAAAATATCTATATTTTCAAGCATTGAAATGTTTAAAGTATATGATGAAAAGATTGAATTGTAGCCTTTTATTTACAAATTTTACACTATTTTTCTTATTAGCTCATTCTATGTCTGCCTTTACAATCTGGCAAATTAGTTGCATAAATAATTTTACAGCACATGGAGATTTTATTTCACTCGATGTTAAACAAATAATTTTACAAAAAAAAAATGCTTTTACAAATAATAAAACAAATGACTTCATTTCACTCGAGATATTTGAAATATGACAACGCTACATTTTTCAAAGTAGTGTTTTAAGAGCCTTATTGTTTATTTTGTTAAATGTAGCAACAGACATGCTTTTACATCAACAGGAGGTGGTGTACGGATGTAACTGTGTTAAAGAAGATGTGCTGTCCTGACGTGGAAGTGCTTCTCATTAACTGCAAGCCGTTCTACTCGCCGCGGGAGTTTTCCTCGTTTATCCTGACCAGTGTTTACATCCCACCGCACGCGACTGTGAGTACTGCTCTTTCACTGCTGGCTGATCTAATCACAGAGACAGAACAAAAACACCCAGACTCTGTTTTTATCATTCTTGGGGACTTTAACCAGGCAAAACTCACACATGAGCTGCCCAAATTCAGACAGCACATTACATGCCCTACCAGAGACAATAACATTCTGGACCATCGCTACACAACAATAAAAGATGCATATCGCTCCGTGGCCAGAGCAGCTCTAGGACTCTCTGATCACTGCCTGGTTCATCTTATACCAACTTACAGGCAAAAACTTAAAACTACTAAGCCAGTATTAAGGACTGTTAAGAGATGGACCAACGACACAGAGCAGGTCTTACAAGCTTGTTTTGAATGCACCGATTGGAGTGTTTTTGAAGCTGCAGCCACTGACCTGGATGAGCTCACAGAGACCGTAACATCATACATTAGTTTCTGTGAGGAGTTATGCATCCCTACCAGGACCTACTTATCATTTAACAACGATAAACCATGGTTCACACCAAAACTTAGACAGCTTCGTCAGGTCAAAGAGGATGCCTACAGGAGTGGGGACAGGATTCTCTACAACAAGACCAGGAACACTTTAACAAAGGAAATTGGTCTGGCTAAAAAGAACTATGCAAAAAAGCTGGAAAACCAGTTTTCTGCTAACGACCCTGCATCAGTGTGGACTGGTTTGCGAACCATCACGAATTACAAAGCATCTCCCCCCAGTATCGATGGCAGTAAACTTCTCGCTAACGACCTGAACACGTTCTACTGCAGATTCGACACCTTCGACCACCAGACACCCTCTACACAGCCATCAACACCTCTAGCCACCTCCAGCCAAAACCGCCCTGACCATCTTTATACACAGCCATCAACACCTACAGACATCTCCCTCTCCCCCCCTGATCTTCAGATCAGTGAGGCTAATGTGCGTCAGGTCTTCAGTAAGCAGAAGAGAAGGAAAGCGCCAGGCCCAGACGGTGTCTCACCAGCCTGTCTGAGAACCTGTGCTGACCAGCTGGCCCCCATTTTCTCGCAGATCTTCAACAGATCATTGGAACAGCGCATAGTTCCATCCTGCTTCAAACGCTCCACCATCATCCCAATCCAGAAGAAACAAAAGATCACCGGACTCAACGACTACAGACCTGTCGCCTTAACATCTGTGGTCATGAAGTCATTTGAAAGACTGGTTCTAGCATATCTGAAAGACATCACCGGACCTTTGCTGGACCCCCTGCAGTTTGCCTACAGAGCAAACCGGTCTGTGGATGATGCAGTCAACATGGGACTGCATTATACCCTACAACATCTGGACAAACCAGGGAACTACGCAAGGATTCTGTTTGTGGACTTCAGTTCTGCCTTTAACACCATCATCCCATCACTGCTCGAGCACAAACTGACCCAGCTCTCTGTTCCTAGCTCTGTCTGTCAGTGGATCACCAGCTTTCTGACAGATAGACAACAGCTAGTCAGAATGGGCAAAATCATGTCTGACAGCCGCACCATCAGTACTGGTGCCCCCCAAGGATGTGTTCTCTCCCCACTGCTCTTCTCCCTGTACACCAACGACTGCACCGCAAAAGACACCTCCGTCAAGCTCCTGAAGTTTGCGGACGACACTACTGTTATCGGCCTCATCCGGAACGGTGACGAGTCTGCATACAGACAGGAGGTGGAGCGGCTAGCTTTATGGTGCAGTTACAACAACCTGGAGCTGAACACGCTCAAAACGGTGGAGATGATAGTGGACTTCAGGAGAAACCCCCCTGCACTCCCCCCGCTCACCATCATGAACAGCACTGTGGCTGCAGTGGAGTCATTCAGGTTCCTGGGCACCACCATCTCTCAGGATCTGAAGTGGGACACTCACATAGACTCTATTGTAAAGAAAGCCCAGCAGAGACTGTACTTCCTCCGTCAGCTGAGGAAGTTCAACCTGCCACAGGAGCTGCTCGTGCAGTTCTACTCAGCTGTCATCCAGTCCATCCTCTGCACTTCAATCACCGTCTGGTTCGCCTCAGCAGCCAAATCTGACCTCCGTAGACTACAGCGAATAGTCCGGACTGCTGAACGAATCACTGGCACTACCCTTCCTACACTTCAAGAACTGTACTCTTCCACAGTGAGTAAAAGGGCTCGCAAAATCACCCTGGACGCCTCGCACCCAGCACACTTCCTGTTTGAACTGTTACCGTCTGGCCGGCGCTACAGAACACCGAGCACAAAAACTGCCAGACACAGGAATAGTTTCTTTCCTCAGGCCATCTACCTCATGAACAGTTAATATTTCTCTATTGTGCAGTAAATGTGCAATACTTTCTCACACGCACTTGTACACAGCACCTAATAATAATATACAATGCAATATTTCCTTACGCATTTGTACACAGAACCTTATAACAATATATAATGCAATACTTACTCTTTTGCACACAGCACCTTATAACCTGTATATTTATAACAAATCTGTACATACATTTCAACATCCAGATCGTTGGACTGCATCTCTGTTGAATGTCTATTGTCTTTTATAATATTTATTCTGTGTTGTCACTTTATGTACACTGGAAGCTTCTGTAGCCAAAGCAAATTCCTTGTGTGTGTGAAGCACACTTGGCAATAAAACTGATACTGATTCTGACTGATTCTGAGATTGCTTTGACCTGTAATGCCTGCACAATTTAGTGATACTTTAAGACAGACTATGTATAAATCATAAAAATACCTCATTCAGAAACATTTACACCATATTTTTTTGCTGTAAAGAAATTAAAGTTCCACCTTTGCTAAAAGTTCTGCTAGGCAAAAAAAAAAAAACTCTGCTAGGCTAACTTTTACTTTACTATACAGCCAATAAGCAGTCTGTTAGCACTGTCATTGGTCATGTGTTATTCTAATTTTAAATACTTTACAGTTTTTGAAAAAGTCAAAGAGCAAGGATAAGTAATTTCTACTTTAATAGCGAAGAGATCGTGATTGCATACAGTCTGAGCGCACATGCGATGATGAGAAGACTTGCAGTTCATTTGAAAAAGCCTATTTAGGAGCTCGCACATCCATTTTTTTTACTATTAACGCATATGTTTGTGCTATCGTGGTAAAACTAAGCACTTGCGACATTTGCAGAAATTAGTAATACTTTGCTCACGACATTTGTCATTGAAATAACACCATAGATAGTTGGAAGAT